>JAOBSW010000501.1:0-137773 GCA_026214975.1 Gentiana macrophylla | reverse complement strand
CACGAACAACCCAATCGAATCCACCATTGATTGCTACCGGAAAAACTTCGGTTGCTAGACCTGACATCTTCTCACTCTCAAATTCTCTCTAGTGAAGCTCTCAATTCATAAGTAAATTAGAACTCTTCTAAATGTGATGTCATTTAAAGAGCTAGTCAACCCTTCTTATATATAAGGTGTGTAGCCCCTTGTGCACCAAAAACTTATCGGGAGAAGCTTCCTTATGTAATCGAGAGAAAGAAAACATTTTACTAGTAAAATAAGGAAAATATCTTTGATTGATTTATCTCATTTAATTTAATATCTCATATTAAATATTTCAAGATATTGTCAATATCTAATATTGACTATTTTTATCTTATTACCATAAATCAATTTATGCAAATATATTAATATCTAATATTAATATATAGCAATACTATTAATTCAATTGCACTATCTTATACACTAGAAAGTGGCACCCCATATTGCCATAAATTGGTATCCGAAATATTATTTAATTAATATAATACTATGATTAATTAATTTACAAAATACATATGTATTAATATACACAATAAATTTCGCCACTTACATATATACAAATATATATTTAATTAATAAACATAATTAATATCTTGTATTATATTAATTGAACGCTATAACACTTTATAGTCTAGATAAACTTTCCTTGTTTGGTTATCACTATAACCGCATTTTAATCCGCTAGATGTCTCTATGTGTGACCCGATAGGCTTCCAAATATGTTGGCCGTGGCACAAAGTGAAATTACGAAAATGTCCTTCATGCCTAACGATCATGGATAGCATCTAGCAACATGTTCACATGACCCCTCAATCATCGGAAGAATATAATGCAATGACTACTACCTTTCATGTGAAATATTTATCGTGTAAATAGAAACCTATCATCGTAATAATATCCATACAATCGTATCTCGAGTGTGTCACAGCATGTATCTTATAATCTGGATATCGTTATCTCGGCAACTCATTTACTTCCACTTTGCAAAGATTCACGAGTAAGACATTCCTTTATAAGAAGGCTGCTTGGATATTTACTCCTAATCATATGATACGCGATTTCCCGGACGAACAACATGAATCATACGCATGCTTCAAAGATCACACCCAATCACTACCGCATGATCGCCTTATGGCTGTGGAAACCTCAATAAGTCAAAGTATGACAATCCACACCGTGATGTCATAAAGACTCGGTCTTAGGATAATTACACAACACCCACATAGTACGACACTTAATAAAGTAAGTGGGTCACCTCAACGTATTGACGCATTCTCTAATACACGCCCACGTATAGTCAAAGCGCCTCACACTTTGATAGATGATGTCTATCCGCACATTCAATAAGATAGAAGACATCTAATACGTGATAGTCTAATCGCATTATCAATGTCCCGCTTGATAGTACATACGACTGCATGACATATGGATATTATATCAACGATATGATTTTATTTACTCCGTAAATATTTCACATGAAAGGCAGTAGTCAATGCACTTGACTCTTCCGATGATTGTGGGTTATCACTCTTCCGATGCACATGGTTAGTGCAAGAAAACCTAGGTATGTTAATTTAAATTTTTTTGTATAATTTGTTGATGGTTTTGTTTTTATATATCTTTGACGTTTGATTTTTGAATGTTGCAATTGTATATGACATGGGGCTCATAATATGTGAGCAATACACAACTTCACTAAAACTTTGAAATGTCGAGAACGAATGTGAGGAATTCAAGACAAGTTTGAAAGCCAATCCAATGTAAAACTTGATCAATTCTCATTATGTGCAAGCCAATCACGTTATCAACTATGCATTTATTGAGAGGTGGCATCCAGAAACAAACACCATCCACTTACCCTTTGGTGAGATGACCATTACACTCGACGATGTCCATTATATCACAGGTTTATCAGTTAGGGGAAATGCCATCAGCTATGTATTAAAGATGTCAACCTAGTACAATTTGTCAACGAGTATCTCTATATTGATTCAAATGTAGTGGATATTAGGTTTGAGCATTCTAATGGTTTAAGGGTGTCAAAAAGTTGGTTGAAAAGCAATCTTGAGGGTGGACGTGGGCAAGATGGAAACAATGTTGATCAAGTCGTACGGGGGGTATTTGTTGGGATGTAAACTTTCCCAAGAACGGTCTAGTGACAAGATACGATAAGGTATCTTCATTTTTGAGAGGATTTGGATAAAATGGAATAGTGGGTCTTAGTGGTTCGGCGACACTTATGATCCAGACCGCAACTTTCAAAGGCAACCGATGAAAGTTGTGGGAGTGTCCGGTTACTTGACACTTTGGGAGGTATCATTATATATTTTACTTTCTTTGGGTTTTGTTGGTTTTCGTGCTTTGACAAAATTTTTAGTATTTGTTTTCAAGTATGGATTTATGAACATTTTCCATCATTACGCCCCTAGAAACGATGAATCTAGGATGGAGAGATGGTAATGTCGATGAAGTGGAAACCTATCGAAGGAATGAAGGATGCAATTGCTTTGACTACACTTAGACATTTGAGAGAGGATTTGGAATTCATGTAGTGCTAAATGTAAGTTGGTTCGTCGTGATGATACTATTCAATCTTGTTGAGTTTTGTCTATAACACTCGCCATTGTTGCAAAGTTGTTTAGAATGCATATCAAAATCTCATAACGTTGTCTGATGATGACATACGTTGGTATTACGGGTGTATAAGGACATTAGATATTATGAAGCCTTATCACCCTAACCACGCCATCCGTCACCGGTTATGTTCAATCCATACCACAACCGCCACCCCTCCGAATAAATCAACTGTAAGCGGGAGTTCGAATGAATATAGTGTCACGATGCATCACGTGAGGACGACTTTCGATTTAATCTCAATCATCTAGCGTATACATGTAAACGGGTGGGAAAGGCTAGATATGAGTGGGAAACCACTATTGATTACATGTCATGGTATCAATTAGTTTTTGTGCATCAATTGACCAGTGTGACCAAACGGAAGCAACAGGATTCGAGTCATGTATTAATAATTGTGTTTACCAATCTGTAACGGGCATTTTATTAAAATTTTGCATTTACAAAGAAAATGAGGAAATCAAGAACAAGGTTATCAGTGCGCCAGATGATGTCATGCAAAACCATTCAAAGAAGAATTAAAAAGACTTGTTGAAGGTCATTGGTATGGCATATGAGTTTTTGATAAGCAGAGTATGCAGCTCGGATGTACCGATTGGTGTAGAGGATGAATAAGATCTAGAGGAAGCCTAAACATGTGAAGTCGTGAATGAAAAGAAGTGATTGTTGCACATTTTCATCACTTTTATCCCGTTCAACATAAAACTCGTTACTTTAGACTTACAATTTAGATTTCTTTGATTTTCATGCATTGCTTTGTTTAATAGTATGGTATGAATTTTGTACGTATTGAGATTTTTTTTGGATTTATTTAATGTGAATTTGGTTTAGTGTTTGGATTCTGTCATTGTAAATTTCAATTCTTTGTATGTGTTTGGATTCGTTGAATGTGATATATATATATATAAATAGATTGTGTTTGGATTCAATCATTTGGAAACTTGACCTTTGTTTAACTTGAAATCATCAAAAGAAGTACTTTTCGTTCAAAATGTCACCAGCTCTAACGTTTCTATTGTATCTAGACATTAGTTCGGTTGACATTAGAAGGTCCACAAGGGTTTACCCTCTGGTTTTAACACGTCACCAGAGTCGACGTTGTTATTACGGGTCACGACGCCAGTTGGTTGACGTTATGAGGTCCACTCGAGGTTTGGCCATCAAGCTTCCCAAAACATCAGCTATCCGTGACGCTGAGGTGGCACTACAAACATCGGAGAAGCTAACGCTATGAGTTCTAGAAGGGTTTTGCCTGGTTTTCTCGAACGCCACAAAGTCCGACGCTTCTATTGTAGTATGACGCCAAGTTCTTTGATGTTATGAGGTCCAAATGAGGTTCGCCATCAGTATCTCAAAACGTTAATGATCCTAACGTCGAGTTGGTAGAGTGGACATCAGAGGTTCTGACGTTATGAGTTCCAAAAAGGTTTTGCCCTTGGTTTTCCGAATGTCATAATGTCCGACGCTTCTATTCTACTAGCATGTCACGTTGCATGACGTTATGAGGTCCAAATGAGGTTTGGCCACTGTTTCCCAAAACCTCAGTGATCCAGACGTCGATTTGGCATAGTGGACGTCACAGTATCCGACGTCTTGTTAGCATTTTGAACACTTGTGTGGGTTTGGTTTCAGCAGGTAACTGGGACTAGAAGGATTTTGTACTGTGATGTTAAGCATATCAATAGAAATAACATGTAAACCCAAACACACACAACTACTTCACCATTAACAAAACTCCTAGCTACATACCCAACCAAATAATACAATGATACCCGACAAAAGTAAACGTAGGACAAAACACTGTTTATTTTATCTTCACATTGCAATAGAGCGTTACTAAACATAGTTCTAAACCATAGATTTTTTTTTTTTGGTTTACCAAATAATCACATTTTACTTAATATAATGAGACATAGAATCGCATACGGCTAATTCACATCTATATGTTTCGGCAAATAATGATTCTTGTTTTCAACAATCCATATGTTCAAAAGGTGTCCTAAACCCAATCGGGTTGGACCAGATCCGACCGGGTCGGATCATTTACAGTCTACTTTAGTTCATGTAATAACTTTATTATGATTAATAAAAACACTTTTGTTATTATGTATTGTTTATCTTCATGTTATTGATTGTATATATATAGTAACGTCCCAAGTATCAAACTGTGATAGAGAAACCATGATAGTGATTATGGTTGATGAGATCTCTAATCACTTTAATGAGTTTGATACTTAAATGTCTCTAGTCGTATGTACTGTAAAATGGGACATTGATAATATGATTAGACTAGCACGTATTGGATGTCTTCTATCTTATTAAAGATAGAGATAGATCTCGTCTATCGAAGTAGAGACACTTGGACTGTACGTGGACGTGTATTAGAGAATCCATACGTAAGTTTGAACCACTGTTGGACATATTTTAAGTTTTAGTTATGAGTGCCGACTAGTCATTATAGAGCAAAGACAAAAAAGATGTCTAGATCAAATGTATAGTTTGTTGTGAGTTTGATCTGTGTATAGGTTTGATCAAACAAGCATTGTAATTACGCCACCGATCAGACAAGAGACTGCCTAGGTCAAGAGGGGTAACTAGGTCGAGAGACTAGTTAGAACCCGCCAAGACCAAGGCCGAGGGGTCAAACTCAGTTATTGAAGACTAAGGGATCAAACTTAGTATTTAAAGTCAAGGATATGGAATCAGAATTTAGGGAAGTCTGTGATGATCTAAACTGATTACATATACCTTGTGTACAAGGGTCTAAGTTCCATTTGTTAAGTGGTGATTGGAACCTAGTTATAATCAAAATGGTGTACTCTAACTTCATAATAAAAAGTTAGATGAAAAGCAACACTGGCGTGTTTTCATAAACACAAAGCAGATTTAAGATAAATTGATCGACATGAACATCGAACATCGCTAGATAAATAATATGACATCAGCATCAGTGCATCTGGCCGAATATAATTTTCTAATTAATCAAGGGGTTACATTGGAAGATTACAAGGATAAGGATGGATTACAAGCCTTGATATTATCAACAAATCAATGGCCAAGATGAAAAGAATGTTGAATGATTCAAAGGATTAACCAATGGACATAAGTCAAAGGGTGATGTAATGAAAATCGAAAAGTAAATCGACAAAGGTCGCACTTATAAACAAATAAAAAGCAAGTCAAGATGAAGACAAATCAAACGGTTATTTGAATTTCAAACAAGAAGTCACATGTTTCCTACCTATAAATAGAGGACTTCGACTCACTTTGAAGATGATGAAAAGTGATGTAAAATAAATAATCTACTCAAAGCTATCAAGTTTCGATCAAGAAATTCACCTCGCCGACATCACTAAAAGCTATCGATCCGTAAAACTCTTCAAGTGTAACATGCTATCAAGTTACATCAAGTACACACACTTGAAGACATCAAGTCATGGATCATTTCATCCGTATCAAGTCCGATCGCTGAATCATTTACTTGATTCAAACTTTCTTTTACAAGAAACCCGGTCAAGACAGATAAGCACTTAGGTGTCAAGAATCGTTGTTTGTGGTGGAGCGGGTGAAGAGGCAATCCTACCTTCAAGGACCAAAGTGAATACTTTGGAGCAAAGAATCCTACATGTTTCAAATATTCAGCTTAGAAGCCATAGTTATTCGTGAAGGACATATAGCTTAGTGATTTCTTTGTAATCGCAACCTCAAAGATCTCTAGTGAATTTCCTCCAACATCACAGTGAGAAGAGTGGACTGATAGGATTACACCACCCGGAACTACTATAAAATCTCGCCACTTACTTTCAGATTTAGTATATACCATTACATCAACTTTCTCAAACTAGCAATCGAATCACACATTTACAAAGATCGAGTATCTAATACTCAAGATAATCTTTTAACAACAAGTAACAAGGCTTAATTTGAATATATTCCGCTGCAATAAATCCAAAGAATATCAATCGCCAAGCAGACCACCGAGTGGTCACAGATCATCGAGCAAATGCCAGACCATCGACATTGCCGAGTTTGTTAACTCCAAAAGTTTTAAGTGTTAAGTTTATTCACCCCCTCTAAACTTAACCAAAGCCTTTTCAAGGGACCAACAATTGGTATCGGAGCAGAGCTTCTGTTCTGAAGTAATCCTACTTGTTGTGTTTGTGAAAGTACTTTGAAAACTTTTTAAAGTTTCGGATTTTCAAAGCTTTGCATCATGGATAACAACCAGTATGCTAGGACTATGTTGATGTGTTCATTAGATCATTTTGATGAGTATAAACGTCGTATACAGGCTTATCTAGCTGCAACATATGATGAGATGATGAATGTGCTGACTGATGGACCACTGGAAATCACTAAGGCCATAACTCTGGGCAGTGAAACTCAGTATGTTCCAAAGCCAAAAAGAGAGTGGGGTGCTGAAGATAAAAAAAAGAGCAAACCTCAACAATATTGCTATTGATTTCATATACAGAACCTTGGATAGAAATATGTACATGAAAGTGAAGGATTGCAAAACTGCAAAGGAACTTTGGGAAAAGTTACAACTTATCTGTGAAGGCACTGATGCTATAAAGAAAAACAAAGTCAGTGTAGCCAAAAGAAATTTCTAAGATTTCAAAATGAAATCAAATGAAACCATTGAACAAATGGAGTCAAGATTCAAATTGCATATCATGGATGAACTCACTCACCGAATGTAATCTACACAAAAGAAGATATCAATACAAGAATCTTGGAAGCCCTACCTGCTAAAGAGGTTTGGGAGATGAAGGTTACTTCCATAGAATAATCCAAGAGTCTACATGAAGAAGACACCTTCAAGCTATTTTCAGATCTCAAAGCATATGAATTCAGTAAGAAACTTGTTCCTGAGACTGAAAAAGAAGAACCAAAGACTATCAGATTGGTCGCTGCACATAAAGAAGAATCATCAGGTGGTCAAGATGATCTACTGGATGAGATGCAAGAGGAAATTGCCCTACTGAGCAAGAAAATAAGAATGATGAAATCAAGAAGGGGTTCTCCAAGGAATTTCACAAAGAAATCAAGTGAGAAGAAGAAGGAAGAATCCAAGAAAGATAATTATTATTTGTGTTTTCATTGTAAAGAAACCAGACACTTCAAACTCCGATCGTCTCCGACCTTAAATGTAAAAGGAACTCGATTATCTCAGGCTTCAACCGCAAGAAACCTGGACATTTCGCACTGATTGTCCGCACTCATCAAGAACAAAAATCAAAGAAAGAAGATCCGGCAAGAAAGCAATGGTTGTCAAGATGAATCAAAGCTTTGAAGTTGAATCAAAAGGAAATGAATCATGATACTGCATTTGTTGGCCGATATGGATGATTATGCTTTAATGGCAAATATGGAAGAGACTAGGAGGTATACAACTCAGATCTATAAATACACTGCTGAAAGTGATTGTGAATCTACTTGTGGTTCAAATCCTAAAAATTTCTCGACAATGAAGAAACATTGGATGTCATCCTTAATCAACCGAGGAAAATACAATCTGTTATAAGACTCAGTGAAGGCTTAAAAGAAACTCTTCAAGCGTGGTTGAAAGGTTAAAAGTCAATTAAGAATTCTCAAAGGAAAGGAAAAGATTTTGAACAGTAATCAACATAAGTCCATTGTACATTCAATAGTCACCGAATCAATAACAATCTAGTTCCACTCATCGTATTCAAATCGGAAGCCTTACGGTGATAGAACAGCACCTTGGATTTGGAACTCAACAATCTACTAAGAGTGGATCCAGTAAGGTTACTGAACCTAGTACCAGAATTGGTCCTAAGGTTGTGCCTGCACAAGATCCAACTCCCAAAAGGGTTGCTGAGGCAGTAAAGCCTACTGAGAAGACTTCAAAGAAGCAAAATCAGAAGTCAAAAAGGTCAACAGTACCTAACAAAAAGGTTAAATCCAAGATTATGACTGATGGACCTTCTAGACCCGCTGATAGCAGACCTTCTACTAAGTCTGCTGGAGCACAAAAGAGCAAAAATCAGAAATATGCCAAGGATAAGAATCCTAAACCAAAAAATATTAATCATTCTAGGGATACTTATCTAGGGGGAAAGGTAGATTGTTTCCTACTGATGATGATTGGAATATTCCTACCCCTACTGCTAGAAACAATAGTCATAACCATAATGCTAGAGTATATCCTAAACAATGGAATCAGCAGAGGACTCATTCAAGACCTCAGCAGACTCCATATTACAAGGCTGCTCCTAACAGACAACATACTCTTGGTTATGCTAGTGCTTCTAACAATAGAAATCACTTCAAACAGCATTATGCACCAAATGGCCAGAAAGAATATGTGAATCCTACACAACCAAATGTTAAATCTTATGGAAATGTAGGATACATATATGAACAAAAGTTTAATGCTTTTCAAAGAAGGCCTTATGGAAATTTGCCAAGGGTCATGCTTACCACTGACCACTATGGACCCAAACAATTTTGGGTACCTAAAATACATTAACTTTGTATTGTATGGTGTCTGGTACTTTGACAGTGGATGTTCCAGACACATGACAAAGAATAAACATTGCTTGACAAATTATGTGGCAAAGGATGGTCCAAGAGTGAATTTTGGCAACAAGAATACACCAGGATACACAAGAGGATATGGTACACTGGTGAGAAATGGATTAACTATCAGGAATGTTGCATTTGGGGAAGGACTGGACTACAACCTACTGAGCACTCGACAGTTTTGTGACATGGGTTACAAGGTCACTTTTGACAAAAGCTACTGTGTTGTCAATAGTGAAAGAGGTGAACAAGTTGTGTTGGCTGGGAGAAGACAACAAAACATGTATGTTGTGGATTGGTCTACTGCTGTTCCAAAGACATGCCTGATTGTGCATACTAAGTTAGAACTAAATTGGTTGTGGCATAAGAAGTTGAATCATCTTAACTTTGATGATATCAATCAGCTGGTGAAACAGAAATTGGTGATTGGTTTACCCGAGATCACATTAAAAAGGATGCTATATGTGATGCTTGTCGCCAAAGGTAAACAAACCAAGTCAAGCTTCAAGTCAAAGACTAAACAATCAACAAAAGGAGTTTTGAAGTCGATGAATTTATTTGGACCAAGAATACCAACAAGTGTAATAGGAAAGAAGTACACCCTGGTAGTTTGTGGATGATTATTCAAGATACACTTGGGTAGTATTCTGAACAAGAAAAGTGAAACACTTCAAAAGATGCCTTGAAGAGATTGCAAATGAGAAAAGTTTGACAAGAGTGAAGATCGACGATAAGGTACCGAATTTCTCAATAAAGTTATAAGAGAATATTGTGAGCAAATGGTGTGTCAGATCAACTAGCAAATTCTTGGTACACCTCAAAGAAATGGGGTTGCCGAGAGAAGAAACAGACCTTGAAAGAAGCAAAGGAGGACTATGATTTGTGAAGCATTACTACCTGAAGGTATTGGGTCAAGCAATCAATACAAAGATGCTATACACAAAATAGGACCTCAAAGAACAAGAAGTCATCAAGACACCTTATGAGATATGGAATGGAAGAAAACCAAATATATCTTATTTCCATCCATTTGGAAGCAAGTGTTTTATTTTAAATCATAAGGAGCAATTGAAGACATTCCAACCAAAATCAGATGAAGGAATCTTTTTGGGATATTCTTCTGTTAGTAAGGCATTCAAGGTACCGAATAAAAGGACATTGAAACATGAAGAATCAATACATGTTGTATTTGATGAACCAAAGTTCACTGAATGGAAGATGAAGTCTCGTAACTCATTAAAATCTCCATGTCACCGATCCGTAATGTGTTGATGTTTTGGAAATGATAAATGACTTAAAAGTTTCGACTCGCCATTGTCAAGAACCTCGCTGTAACACTCACCGATGCAACAACGGATGCGCCAAGGATCTCACAACCCCTTGTCAAGCAACATCGAGCCTCATCGAAGATGAAGCTCCTGTAAATCAAACTAATCATGATTTACAATGGTTGAAGGACCACCCTGCTGAACAAGTAATTGGTAACATACAACAAGGTGTAAGGACTATAAGACAATTGGAAGCAATGTTTACTTGTTTTCTATCTCAAATGGAGCCTACAGTTGTTGAAGAAGCAATATCTGATCCAGATTGGATAATTGCTATGCAAGAGGAATTGAATGAATTTGAAAGAAATCAAGTTTGAACACTAGTGGAAATGCCTAGTCATGCAAATGTAATTGGAACTAAATGGGTATACGTAAAACAAATTGATAAATCGTACCATTGTAAGAAATAAGGCCGACTAGTGGCAAAAGGCTATAAGATTGGAAGATTGGAGATTGATTGGAACATATGCCCCAGTTTGCAAGATTGGAAGCTATAAGATTGTTTTTGGCATATGCGGCTTACAAAACTTCAAAGTATACCAGATGGATGTCAAAAGTGCATTCTTGAATGGCATTCTGGAGGAGGAAGTCTATGTTCAGAACCTCCTGGTTTTGAAGTTAAAGATCAAGAAGATAAAGTGTACAGACTCAACAAGGCACTTTATGGTTTGAAACAAGCACCGAGAGCATGGTATGAAACCCCATCTCAATTCTTGGTGGACAATGGTTTTACCAAAGGTACCATTGATAAGACTATTTTCAGAATCAATGAAGGGGACATCACCCTGCTGGTACAGATTTATGTTGATGACATAATCTTTGGTTCTAAAAAATGATTTGTTATGTGAAAAGTTTGCTAATCTCATGAAAAGCAAGTTCCAAATGAGTATGATGGAGAGATTAACTACTTCTTAGGATTACAAGTCAAACAAATGAAAGATGGAATCTTCATTCATCAAACAAATATACCAAGGAGTTACTGAAGAAGTTTGGAATGGAAAATAGCACCAAGGTATCAACTCATATGAGTACTAACATCGATTGGATGAAGATAAAGAAGGCAAAGATGTTGATCGACTTTATACGTATGATGATAGGCAAGATGTCAGACCTCACTACTAGTAGACCTGATATATCTTTTGATGTAGGTGTTTGTGCAAGATTTCAATCTAAACCAAAGGAAAGTCACATAGCTGCTGTCAAAAAGAATCTCAAGTGTCTAAAAGAGACTCTGGGAGTAGGGATATGGTATTCAAAAGATGGAAGCTTCAAAGTTATATCCTACTCAGATTCTGACTATGCAGGATGCAAGATTGATAGAAAAAACACCACAGGAACCTGTCAGTTAATGGGAAATAGACTTGTTTCCTGGTTCAGTAAGAAACAAAATTCAATATCAACTTCCACTGCTGAAGCTGAATATATTGCTGCTGGAAGTTGTTGTGCACAAATACTATGGTTAAGACAATAATTAAGGGATTATAGAATTGAAGAAAGGGAAATTCCTATAATGTGTGACAACACAAGTGCAATTGCAATCACTGAAAACCCTGTTTTGCACTCAAGAACCAAGCACATTGATGTGAGACATCATTTTATAAGAGATCATGTTGAGAAGAAAGATGTGGTGGTTCTTTACATCCCTACTGAAGATCAACTTGCTGATATATTTACAAAACCATTGGACAGTGAAAGATTTGCTAAGTTAAGGACTAAACTTGGCATCATAAAAGTTGACTGATATACCTTTAATCAGTAGTGTCCT
This sequence comes from Gentiana macrophylla, assembly GCA_026214975.1. NCBI lineage: Eukaryota > Viridiplantae > Streptophyta > Magnoliopsida > Gentianales > Gentianaceae > Gentiana > Gentiana macrophylla. Next base: position 125,473 of record JAOBSW010000501.1, on the reverse strand, counting down.
GGAATTCACCAAGGGGATTAGTCTTTGCTATGTTGGGTGAGCTCACTTAGCAAACTAGTAATTGGTATCAACAATTCCATGTACTTGAATTAGTTTGGACAATTGAGCAAATAAAGTTGCCAAGGGGATTGGTCTTTGTCCTGTTGGGTGAGCTCACTTGACAGCTCAGCTTATTGGTATTAAACTTCATGTTGTATTATCGCTTGGACAAAACAAGTGTGTATGAAGATCAAGAGAGTAACTCATCAAAGAGTCACCGAGCCATCTTTATCGCCAAGTCACCGACCCAACTCTACATCAAGATCACCATCAAGTATAATGCTACAAGACAAATAAACTTAAATGAAAGTCAAGAGTAATTGGATATTATTCTTATCCTTTATAATCATGTTACAATATCCAACGGTTACAACTTTTATGGGAACAAAGTAGTGGGACACGTGGCAACATCACATTTATTCCAACTTTAATCGTGGTTAAATGCTACAAGACATGTATAGTACTTCCCCATAAAGCTATTACCCACTACCTTTCCTTATATATACGCATATATACACACGTGTTGTTTACGCTGATCAATTTTCTCTGAAAATACACCGTGTGAACACAGATTCACATGCTTTCTTCTTCATCTTTCTCAAATTTCATCAATGGCGGATAAATGAGATGTTCACATTAGAACGAGCCAAAGTGTTAGAGGGTTCATTGTTGATGCTAACAAGACTGAGTTGGCTATCAATATTGGTAGAAGAATCATAAGATATGAAGAACTGGATGATGTCTTAAATCTGAGATTGGAAAGCATCTCTTACACTAATATTGTTAATTTCTAGAGAAATATAGTGATTAGAGATGATACAGAGGCATTTACTACCACTGTAAATGGTCAGCAGATTCAAATCACTTCAAATGTGCTAAGGGAGGCATTCGGATTTGGACCTGGAAATGGTGCGCCTACAAATCCTGAATCTATGCAGCTTGCAAGATTGGACTTTGTTGATTCAATAAAGACAAACAAGTCCATACCATCAATACTGAATATCAATGTGAAGCATATCAGATTGGAGTACAACCTACCGAGCAAGATAATTGCCAAGAACATTTTTGGATTTAGTGGCAGTCTTGATACTCTCTCTGGACCGAAGATTGACATGCTGATAATCATATGCAAGAGTATGAGATTTGATTGGGCTGGTTTCTTTGTTAAGTACATGAAGAAGGTGATAACAGAAGACATAGATGGAACAAGGAAATCTAAGACAAAGCCTTTTGGTTTGATGATTCAGGCCCTATTAAACCACTTGAAGATTGCTGATATTGCACCTGCAAAGATAAACAAGTCAAGATATAAGCCAGAAGTCAGCTATCTCATCCCTAGTTTGGATGATGATGAAGATGTAGATGTTGAAAGGACAGAGAGTGATAATGATGATGATGATAATGATGATGGTGGGCAAGCTAAACAAGTTGCACAACCTGCTGCATCTAAAAAGGCTGGTGAGAAAAGAAAGGCTAGTGATACAAGAAAGATCACTGAGCTCTTAAAGCCTAAGAATACAAGGCAGCAATCAGTAGACACTGCTGAGTCTATTGAGGTTCCAGTTGATGTTGAGACTTTTGAGCCTACTGAGGTTATAAGGAAGAACACTGCTGCTGAGATTTTAAGAGAACAACAAAGAGAAGATAAAAGAAAGAGAAAGGCTGCTAGCAAAGAGCAGTTGGAAAAAGAAATTTTTGAAATTGAAGAACAACCTGCAAAAAGAAGGAAACAGGTTGTAAAGAAGAAAGATCATGGTAAAGGTAAAGAGCTAAGAGTCCTGGAGGAACAAAGAGAAATAGAAGAAGAGGCTTTTGAGCCTATTGAGGATTCTAATGTTGTTATTAAGCAACAGATTGAGGAACCACATCACACTGCTGTATCTGTCCCTACTATGGAAGGTGAAAAACCGGTTCAAGACCCTGCTGTGGATGCTACAACTCAGGGGGAAGAACAAACTCACTGTGCACTCTACCGATGTGCATATGAGTCGAGGGAACTTAGTGTGGAATGATGGAGGTAGTAGTGACAGATGTATGATCGCAGTGTAAGTCACTTAACGCCGATATTACTAGCAAGAATACTAGGTACATCGCAAAGATAGTAAATGCGTGTCAAGGTCGATCCCACGTAGACAATGCAACTTATAAGTATAAACGATTCTAACCTAATTAAGAAGCAACATAGAGGCGGTCATTGACCAACAATAACATAAAATAAAACAAACATGGTATTCTATCCCTCTCCTCACCGATCTACTAACTTGGATTAGTTAATCGTTATGTTTACTTCCCCATATAATTTCCTTAGATTAATCGTGAGCTTTTAATGATTATTATCATATTTATCAGCTACGGGTGCAATTACTAACCCTATCTACTCCCACAATTGCAGTAGACAATCTATACGCAAGATACCCTCCTTAATTGGTCTGTAATAGCCCATACGCATAAAGAACTAGAATTTGCCGATATTGAGCGTTACCTCATACCGCTAACCTGCCTAGACAGCTGTCGACATTGACCAGCACGTTCCTAGGGTCCATCAAGACTATGTCCTAATTAACACTTCACTTGTGGTCCTTCATGTTAATTTACGAATTACGAATACAATATTGGCCAGACCTATTACTCGTTTTAATAACTATTGCCGATCAATGTAGATGTAGTGAATCCCAATTTAGGTTTTCTAAAATATGCCTCGATAAACCGGTATAGACAAATTGGTTTACCGAGGGCGTCTTTTCCTAATTTTTGGATCTACATTGCTCAGTACGATTAAAATAAGTAAATCATGGGGTTGTTAAACATGTAGATTAACTAAAACACATAAATACGAACAGATCTACCATATTGAAGACAATAAAGGAACGTTCAAAGCTTCATACCTTCAACAATGGAGATTTAGCTCAATCTACTCAAGCTAGAGATGATGGAAGAAGGGAGGAAACCAAAAACAACTCTCCAAGCTCAAGAAAACTTTATTTCATCAAATTGTATAATGTAATAAAATAATTGATAATAAACTATGAAGTCTTATGCAATAATCTGATAATGCGGCCTTATATAGATACATTGACCGACTTAAGACTCTCTAAAACCCTAACCGACTTAGTCATTGCAGCAGAATTAATTTTGTGTTCCACAAGATGCCGGTTTACCGGGCCTAACCTCGGTTACCGGGCCTTCTATTCTTCTTTTCTTCAAAGAGCTTCTTCTTGGACTTCAATCACTCAGCCCAATGCATTCCTTTTGGTCCAGATCCATTCTCCAATGCTCCAGATTCGGTACATCCTATAAAACATGCAAAACGAGACAAAACAGTACCAAAACATCAGGAAAATAGCATAGATGCAGAATTACGATCTTGGAAACACTCACATAGCATTTAACATATATTCTAAGCAATAACGAGCCTATATATCCTCTCTTGACCATAATTTGGGGTGAATATAGGTATAATTATTGGTACCATTTAAAGCGTTATCAATTACCCCCCCACTTAGCTTTTGATCGTCCCGAGCAAAAAGGCAAAAAGAAAATAACACTCTGAGCAATATACAAGTTAATTAAAAACAACTATGCCCCACTAAGTCAAGATCAAGATCATGCCACTCATATCCATCATAACATATTAAATACTATTCACGTCATGAGCCAATGTGTGTGTGCAATAACTTTCACAACCGCCTAGTAATGCAGACAATCTCACATTACATCAACACGTAGTCAAACTAACCAGTCTCGAATATGTTATTTGTTAATTAATTGAGCTGGCAAGGCGGATCGAGAACCGAGCATATATTACTCTTAGGCTCACGCTTATCGGTCTATGCAAAAGTCGTAAGCCTTACGCCTCCATCGACTAAGATATTTCCAAAGAGAATATAGATGTATATATTTCAATGCACTTCTCTTTCTTGGTGGGTGAACTCTCATTGATTTAACTATCCTCACGGCCCCACTCATGATAAACTACCGAATCCAAAATTCCTTGCCTTTCTAAGCGTTGGTGGAACAAGATTCGTGATAAAGCCAGGGTCAACTCTAATTAAAGCAATATGCTATCGACTACACACCAAGGGAAGTGAGTTATACGTGCTTAAAATGGTGGCTCATAACAGAATATGCGCTTAATACGCCACTACTTCAGAAGTGGACACTTTATCTTACTAGTACAAAGTAAAACAAAGATGAAGTCAATTAACTTGAAAATATCAAAGATATCATAATTTTTCGAAATTATGTCGAAAAGAATCAAAGTCTAAATGGTGAATCGTGCATCAAAGAGAATCAAGACAATCACGCAATTCATGGAATATAATGTTAAAAAACTAAGTGACGTTCCTCTACCCCCCCCCCCCCCACTTAATCGAAACATTGTCCACAATGTGTAAGATGGAAAAAAAATGAAAAAGAACTTAGCTGCGATTAAGAGTGGAACCAAAGAAGAAACGGATCATCGAATAAATCATCGAGCCGATGGAATTAATCCATGAAGAATCTACGCTAAATATCTCAAAAAAAACAAGAAGAATAGTGGTGACAAGAAACTGTTTAACAAAAATGCGGCAGTAAAAGAGAAAATAATATAACTCCAAAACAATTTAAGCCGACAAAATCATTAAATTATGAAGATTTTGCTACATCAACTAAGTAGGAAAGAAAAAAAAAAGAAATAAAAGCTAGTCATTATCAGAATAACCCTCCCAGTCGACACCATGCTCAAAACCGGGAGGTGGTGCAGAACTTGAGGCGGTGGCGGTGGAAAAGGATGCTCTATGATGAGGGGCATTCCTAGGTGGTGGGGTAGCAGGAGGAACTCCTAGAAAGTCAATAATCTGATCCATCTTGCGATGTAGACTCTCAATCTCTCGTGAGTGCTCCTCAATCAAGGTTCTCTGAGTCCTCGGTGCTCCAAGCACCGGAGTACGCTCCATCTCTGAACTCTCGAGACTGACTGTGAACTGAGCTGTGGCTCAGGATCTTCCCAATCATCACTAACAAGCATCTTCACCTCGGCCTCTATCATTGGCCCATATGGTAGCAGCTCTCGCTCAGAATTGGCGGCGAGCTCATGAATACGGCTATGCATCAAAAGACCGATGTTGATTGGGGCACCTATCTCTAGATAGAACATCAACTCTTCCCTCGAAGTGGTGACGGAGACCGTGTACTTCGTCGGAAGAAGGCGTGCACAGACGAATCTATTGACCATCTTCCGGTCCCAGGATACCTCATTCTCTAGGAAGATGGTGGGGGCTCCAGCAGGATTGCGCTTCCTTTGCACCCCTAAGAAATCAGCAACCATATCCATCCTCTCGAGATCGGAAATGTTTCTCGAGGATGTGTACTCATCCGGGCCCACCGATGGATTTCTTACCCCGAAATGAGCGTTGATCCGCTCGATAGAGAAATCAACCTTAATACCGCGAAGCATAGCAAATGTGGCTCCGGGGTTCTGCGAAACATAAGCGTAAAATTCCCTTACCACCATGGCGTTGAACCTTGCCGGTGCCTCCGCCATGTCCAGTAAATCTTGTGCTTGTAGGGCCTCCTGAAATATCGACCCGCAGTCGTCCAAATCTACCCCTCGTTCTTGAGCCACCGCCTTACGTTACAATGGCCTCAAAACGACTCAGTGAATAGCTAATGAATGGAATCACGCAACCTCGCTATCAGCGGATTGGCATTTCCATACACTGTCTGATATCCACTGGGACGAACAACTGACCATTGACGCTTAGGACCCATCCTGAATGAATACGTAACCTCGATATGTGGCTAATATCGAAAGAGACCTCGTAAACCGGAGGTGTGGTACGGTTTACCGCCTAAATTTTACCGATTTCTTCCGATTGTGCTCATGGTGGAAGAAGAAGAATCTCAAGACTTCACCGTTGCAAAGAGCTAGACAACTCGCAAATGAGTTGGAAAATGGGCGTTTTAGGGTTTGGAAAATAGAAGGAATTGGTTTGGTTATGGTGGTGGTTTGGTGGTGATATGGTGGCCGAATTTTAGAAATGAAGAAGAAATGGGAGAAGTGTGGTGAATGAAAGAGATGAAAATGATAGGAATGATGATATTGGTGATGAAGGGATGGTTTAAATAGGAAGAATGGAGTGAATGTGGATGGTTTTAGAGGGATTGTGGGTAGAGAGGTTATTAGGGTGAAGGATTTGAGGAGGTGATTGATAGGATTGACGTGGAGTTATGGTGGAGTGTGGGAAAGGATGAAAAATTGAAAAGAGGGGAAAATGGTTCGGTTTCTGCTGATTGACTGTATCTGGAGCAACGTGTGTCCTCCACGTGTCTCTAAAAATTCAGCTTTATAAACTGGCGTTCAAAAATCTGAAAACCATCGAGATACCGGGGGTATCTTTTCCCCAGATTTTTTATCTTCCTTTGCTGCACTTCTTACTCAACCTTTCTGCTCAATTCTGACCTCAAATTGACTACCCTTTCACTCTTCAATTGTTATTTCTGACTCAAAACCTAACCTACTTCACTAGAATCCGCAACGAGGTAAAAACCTTTCCACAACCATTCGGTTTCAAGCCTAAGTTTGTAAGGCGGATGAAAAAGCTCATCCCTTCATCCGCTACTTTTATTCAATCCTAAACTACCTAAGGGTTTGAAGAAATAGTTTTGAGTTTATAGTCGCCACTGACTTTCTTCAGATCTCCGATCACCTGTGGTTGGAGCCTTAACTCGCCAAACTTTCGCTCCCGAGGTTTGCACTTTTAAAGAACCTTTTGAGCCCTCTTCCTAGCACGCCTCCTTTTTAGCTTGCATGCTAGTTCTCGCCTCTACGTCGAGATTTAGACTTTAAACCCAAGGACTCCACATATTCCACTTTTAACTCAACTCGTTCACTACGCAACACGGAAGGACTAGCTTCCATGAGCATCTTGTCATGGTCCTTATCTTCTTTCTCTCTCAAGATTAATCTAATAAATTCTTGCTCAACGGTTTCTATGACAACATCTCTATGTTTATGCCCTTCGATTTCCAAGATCTCCACCTTCCCTGAAGCATACGTCATCTTACAACTCTCCGGTCGGTTTTCTAGGGGGTTCTAGGATCTTAAAAGATACAAAGATCATTATTCAATCTTAGAGTAATCTCCTTTATCAAAATCCATAACCGCCTCTACTGTCAAGCTAAGAAAGGTCGTCCCAAGAGAACTCGGGGCACTTGGGTCCTTAGTACATCTATGACCGTAAAATCAATAGATACGTGAACCCTCCCGCCTTAATTGTACACTTTCTAAGCTGCATCAGGCATGTCTCTAGTTCTATCAACGAAAGTCATGGTCCTGGTTTGATTCAATATGACCGGAAGTCTTATCTTTTGACAGAGGGAAAAAGGTAGAATATTGCAACTCGAGCCAGAGTCGCAGAGACCTAATCCTACGGATATTCCATTAATGTAAACCGGAGTCCTAACGCGCTGTGGTCTCCTAACTTCACCACGGTGTCTAAGTCTGGTAATCCTTGGGCTCGTAAAACATCGTGTCAGGATCCTCTTCAGGATCGTCAAAATCGTAATCCGAAGATGATATATCAATTAATTTGCAAGGGAACTCACCTGGTCGATACGTGCTATACTCCTTCAGGTCATCTTCAGGCTCTTGCTTGCTTGCTTTTTCCTCTTTATCCAACCGATGCTTTACCGCTTCATAATGCTCTCGTGCTTAACATCCAGGATATATGGAAATCGGTGTGATATTCAATAATGTCCTAGGCATATTTTTCTTGGCTTGTTTGCTCTTTGTCAATTCTGAATGGATCGAATCTCTGAAGTGTTTTGACCAACCTGTAAAAAGACAATAAAACAAACAAAAGGTTAGCAACTTCCGCTTCAGCTGGGTGTGATCCCAACTGTTGCGGACCTACTAACTAAAATCGACAGGGAATAACACAGAATAACAGGAACTGTTAAGAAATTGATTTTTCAGGCCTCGGTAACTCGGAGGTTACCTTCGGGAAACCGGCCCTGAATTTTCTCTTTCTGGCAGTTTAACAGATGCAGGGTTGAGACAGAACGACTCAAGACTCAGAATAAAATAAAATAAAAGAAAAACGACTTCTTAATTAGAACTAAAACGTTTATATTTAAAAATTGGCCATTGTCCCCGGCAACGGTGCCAAAAATCTTGATCGCGTGTAAGTCACTAACGTCGATATTACTAGCAAGAATACTAGGTACATCGCAGTATAGTAAATGCGAGTCAAGGTCGATCCCACAAACACAATGCAACTTATAAGAATAAACGATTCTAACCTAATTAAGAAGCAACATAGAGGCGGTCATTGACCAACAATAACATAAAAGAAAACAAACATGGTATTCTCTCCCTCTCCTCACCGATCTACTAACTTGGATTAGTTAATCGTTATGTTTACTTCCCCACATAATTTCCTTAGATTAATCATGAGCTTTTAATGGTTATTATCATATTTATCAGATACGGGTGCAATTCCTCACCCTATCTACTCTGACAATTGCAGTAGACAATCTATACGCAGGCTACCCTCCTTAATTGGTCCGTAATAGCCCATACGCATAAAGAACTAGAATTGCCGATATTGAGCGTTACCTCATACCGCTAACCCGCCTAGAAGCTGTCGACATTGACCAAAGACGCTTCTGTGTCCATCAAGACTATGTCCTAATTAACACTTCACTTGTGGTTCTTCATGTTAATTTACGAATTACGAATACTAGATTGGCCAGACCTATTACTCGTTTTAATTATTACTGCCGATCAACGTAGCTGTAGTGAATCCCAGTTTAGGTTTTCTGAAATATGCCTCGGTAAACCGGTATAGACCGCCAGTTTACCAGGGGCGGCTTTTCCTAATTTCTGGATCTACATTGCTCAGTACGATTAAAATAAGTAAATCATGGGGTTGTTAAACATGCAGATTAACTAAAACACATAAATACGAACAGATCTACCATATTGAAGACAATAAAGGAACGTTCAAAGCTTCATACCTTCAACAATGAAGATCTAGCTCGATCTACTCAAGCTAAAGATGATGGAAGAAGGGAGGAAACCGAAAACAACTCTCCAAGCTCAAGAAAACTTTATTTCATCAAATTGTATAATGTAATTTTAGAATTGATAATAAACTATGAAGACTTATGCAATAATCTGATAATGCGGCCTTAAATAGATACAATGACCGACTTAAGACTCTCTAAAACCCTAACCGACTTAGACCATACGACAGAATTAATTTCATGTTCCACAAGACGCCGGTTTACCGGGCCTTCTATTCTTCTTTTTCTTCAGCAGGCTTCTTCTTGGACTTCAATCACTCAACCCAATGCAATCCTTTTGGTCCAGATCTATTCTCCAATGCTCCAGATTCAGTACATCCTATAAAACACACAAAACGAGACAAAACAGTACCAAAACATCGGGAAAATAGCATAGATGTAGAATTAAGATCCTGGAAACACTCACATAGCATTTAACATATATCTAAGCAATAACGAACCTATCTATCCTCTCTTGAGCTGAATTCGGGGTGAATATAGGTATAATTATTGGTACCATTTAAAGCGTTATCAATGTACAACCTGATGAACCTACTGACCTATTTGTATATGCCATAGATACATTGACTCACCTTGTTGAAGCCTTTGGGGGACAACAAGCTGAGCAATCTGCCTCAAGGAAGCCCACAATGCCTTTTAAGAGAAGAGAAAAGAAGTCAAAGAAAGAATGGGTGGATCCTGACTTCAAAAGGGTTCAAAAGTACTTTCAATAGAAGTTTGGTTTTTACAAGAAACAAAAACCAGCTGCTGACCCTATGACTGGTTTTGAAGAATGGGCATTTGAACAGTTAGAAGTAGAAAATTTACTTGGACTGATTGACACTTCTCTATTGGAGATAAGGTTGATGGCACTTATAGAGGATGGAAAGTAGAAAAAGAACATTATGTTTAAGGATCCCAAGTTCACACCTAACAGTGATGATTCTTCATCATCTGATTCTGATGATGATCATCCTATGTTTCCAGGGGAATCCAGTGGAGTGGTTAAAGATAGCTGGACCAGATTCCACTGAAAATGTGGCAGATCAGCCTGCTAAAGGTGCCAAGTCTACTGAGGATCATCAGACTAAATGCTAAATGAAGAACTGGGAGCTTTTTATAATGAAGATATAGAGAGACAACTTGTTGTAGCAACATCCTTGGAAGAGGCCAGAATATCTACTATTTATGATGACGTTATGTTTGAAGAAGCTGATGCAAGTTCAGAGGACTCAGCTCAGTATCAGGAGTGTTTTGACACTCAGGCAACCTTATATCAAGTTGCAGATCAATTACAAAAGGTTGTTGATGATAGAGGAGTCTTAGAGGAAAATCTGGCTATATTTCCTCTTGTCTCTGTTGAAGAGGTGATTCAGGTTGCTGAGTCTCAAATAGCACCTGAATACAGGTTGGAACAGAGGGTCCTAATTACTGAGGAACAGACAGTGTTAGGACAAAGGTTTGAACTGTTAATGGGATTGGAGGAATCCCTCAGTACACTCAAAGAGACTGCTTCTAGAACAGTTGTTTGAAAAACCGTTATTACAAAGTCAGTGCCTCTCAAGTCAAGGCTACTGATGGTAAGGATAGTCAGCAGACTGTTGTTGATGATGATGAACAGCTGTTGGACTATGAATTCAGTGATGAGGAGTTCCAAGTGCCTGAGGAAGAACAAGTTGCTGATGAACCTCAACAGGCACATGTACCAATTTTTGAGGAGGCGTATGTTTTGGAACCTCAACCTGAACATGACCCTATTTCGGAAGAGATTTTTGGAGACGTGATTGAGAAAGGTCCTGAACCTGCCGGATGGGATAGGACAAGAGCAATGGTTGTCTGCATACCAAGAGCAAACTACAATGTTGAAGAGCCTGCGATGATTTTGCTGGACATATGGCTTTGAGGTATGGTCAGTGCAAGATCAAAGACATGTTTTAGAAGAGTTGAGGGCAGTAAGAGAAGATATTACACAGTTAAGGACTCAACTAAATAGACAAGAACAAAGATTTGAAGACTTGATGAATCTGGTGGAAAATAGAGGAAGAACTACTGAAACAGTTGCTTCCAACATCACTTCTACTCAATATGCACTTGCTGACCTAACCCAAGATGTGAGAAATATAAAGCTAAGCACAAGAAACAGAGATAGACACATGAATGAACAGTTTGCCTCAATACACAAAAAGTTGACAAGCTTGCTGAGGCACCCAAGCCTGTTGTGGCTCACCCTGCTGAAGCACCTCAAACTGCTGCATTGGATCCTAAGGTTACTGAGAGGATCAATCTGCTAGAACAAACTATGGAAGGAAGGACCACTGCAGTTGACACAAGGACAGAGATTATGGAAGGTCAACTTGCTAACTTAGTGATCACACAGGAAAGTGTTCATGGTCTACTGTCCCGGTTTATTGATGATGTCAATAAAGGGGAAGAGGGCCTACACAGAGAGCAAAGGAGGCTGCAAGGATATTTTCCAAGAAGAGATGGGAAAATGATATAAATGAGTTCAGAAAACCTGCACCTGGCAGGATTCAGTTGACTAATGACCTCCTGCAAGAATATAAGAAGCTATTCTATGAAAGGAAGAAACCCTATCATCACATGGGATTTCAGGAGGGACTGAATTCCTTTCTGGGACTGAAACTTTGGGAAACAAGGGTCAAGGCACTGAGAGCTTCTAGTAGAGGTGGAAGAGGAGGCAGAGGTGGAAGAGGTCAAAGACTGGGATCAGTTTAGTCATCAAGGGATTCACAGGATGAATTCAAACATTTCTACATGGGACAGGGCTTCAGTGTTCATAATATAAGATTAACTTTACCAGAAGCCTGGAAGTGGTGGAAAGAGCTAAATCATTGGGTTGACTTTTCCCCAATTGAAAACCAATGGATGCTGGATGTTGTCCGAGAAATCAAGGAGTTCTATGAGAAGAAGGAACGAGACAAAGACAAAACAAGATCAGCACAATGACATTGTTTATTTCTTTCTGTTGGTCCTAGTTTGTAATAAGTTTGAACAAATTTGATTATAATGAGAAATGGATAAATTTATCTGTTTTTGTTTTTATCTTTTTGCTTTGCTGTAAGGAGGGTATTGGCATCATCACTAAAAAGGGGGAAATTGTTGGAAATAATTTAAGTTTTAATGATGAGTGCCAGACTAGCTGTCATAGAGGAAAGGCAAAAAGATGTCTAGATCAAATGTATAGGTTTATTAGAGTTTGATCTGTGTATAGGTTTGATCAAACAAGCATTGTAATTAGGTCACCGATCAGACGCAGACTCAGCCTAGATCAAGATAGGGTAACTAGGTCGAGAGACTAGTTAGGAACCCGTCAAGACCAAGGTCGAGGGGTCAAACTCAGTTATTGAAGACTAAAGGATCAAACTTAGTATTTAAAGTCAAGGATATGGAATCAGAATTTAGGAAAGTCTATGATGACCTAAATCGATTACATATACCTTAGTACAAGGTCTAAGTTCCATATGTTAAGTGGTGATTGGAACCTAGTCATAATCAAAATGGTGTACTCTAACTTCATAATAAAAGTTAGATGAAAAGCAATCACCAAGTGTTTCATAAACACACAGAGACTTAAGACAAATGATCGACATGAACATCAAGAGACTAATATACACAGGCATCTACTCGAATATAATTCTCGATTTAATCAAGGGTTTAATTGGAAGATTACAAGGATAAGGATGGATTACAAACCTTGATATTGTCAACAAATCAATGGCCAAGAAGAAAAGAATGTTGGAATGATTCGAGGATTAACCAATGGACATAAGTCAAAGGGATGGATGATCGAAAATCGATTAAAGTAAATCGACGATGTCGATTTTATGAACAAATGTAAAAAGCAAGTCAAGATGAAGACAAATCAAACGGCTATTTGAATTTCAAACAAGAAGTCACATGTTTCCTACCTATAAATAGAGGACTTCGACTCGCTTTGAAGATGATGAAAAGTGATGTAAAACAAATAATCTACTCAAAGCTATCAAGTTTCTGATCAAGAAATTCACCCTGCTGACATCACTAAAAGCTACTGATCCAGAAAACTCTTCAAGTGTTACATGCTATCAAGTTACATCAAGTACACACACTTGAAGATATAAAGTCGCTTGATCATTTCATCCGTGATCAAGTCACCGATCGTTGAATCATTTACTTGATTCAAACTTTCTTTACAAGAAACCTCAAAGACAGAGAGAAGCACTTAGGTGTCAAGAATCGTTGTTTGTGGTGGAGCGGGTGAAGAGGCAATCCTACCCTTCAAGGACCAGTGGAATACTTTGGAGCAGCAATCCTACCTGTTTCAAATATTCAGTTTGTGAAGCCATAGTTATTTGTGAAAGGACAAACAGCTTAGGGATTTCTTTGTAACTGCAACCTCCAAGATCTCTAGTGAATTTCCTCCAACATCACAGGAGAAGAGTGGACTGATAGGATTACACCACCTGGAACCACTATAAAATCTGCCTACTTACTTTCTGTATCTAGTATACTGATTACATCAACTTACTGAAACTAGCAACTGAATCACACACTTACACTACTGAGTATCTAATACTCAGTATCATCTTTTTAACTACTAGTATCAAGGCTTAATTTGAATATATGCCGCTGCAACAAAAATCCAAGAATATCAATCGCCGCAGACTACTGAGTGGTCGCTAGATCATCGAGCAACAAAGATGCTATCGACATTGCTGAGTTTGTTAACTCCAAAAGTTTTAATTGTTAAGTTTATTCACCCCCCCCCCTCTAAACTTAACCAAAGCATTTTCAAGGGACCAACAACCACCTACATTAAGTGTCACACTATGTGGCAGTTGTGTAATTATCCTTAAGACCGGAGTCTACATGGCATCACGGTGTGGATTGTCATGCTTTGACACTATTGAGATTTCCTCTAGCCACGGGGCGATAATGCGGTAGTGATTGGGTGTGATATTGAAGCATGCGGATTACACATGTTTGGTCGTCCGGGAATCGCGTATCCTATGATTGGGAATGAATATCCGAAATGGCCTTTTTATAAGGAATGTCTAGCTCTCGAGAATCTTTGCAAAGTGGGAGTAAATGTGGTATTCCGAGAGAGCATGATATCCAGATTATAAGATACGATCGTTAATGTACTGACACTCGAGATACAATCATATGGATATTATTACAGCGGTAGGATGGTAATTTACACGTAAATCGCTTTCACATGAAAGGTAGTAGTCATTGCATTTGACTCTTCCGATGATCGGGGTCACGGTGTGTTGCTGTGACGCTATCCCGTGATCGTTAGGTATGAAGGACATTTTCGTAATTTTCACTTTGTGTCTACGGCCAACATATTCGGAAGCCTATCGGGTCACACACATATGAACATCGAGTCGGATTAAAATACGGTTATAGTTGATAGCCAAATAAGGAAAGTTTATCTCAAGACTATAAAGGTTATAGTGGTAAATTAATATGGTGGTATTTATTTATTATGAATAAATAAAATATAAGGTATTAATTATACATAAATTATATTAATTAAAGAATAATCCGGATGCCAATACTTGGCATATTGGGGCGCAGATCACAAGAGTATAAGATACACTTGGATTGTGCAATTTAATTAATGAGATTACCATAAAATTAATATTGGATATTAATTGATTTTGGAAAAATAGATTTATGGTAATAAGATAAATGTATTCAATATAAGATTTTGGCAATATTTAGTTTTTATTTAATATAAGATATTATAATAAAAGAGATAAATCAATCTAAGTGATTTTCCTTATTTTATTGGGAAAATGTTTTTCTCTTTAATCTATCTTCTAGAAGCTTCTCTAATCAGACAGGGACATGGGCGCCATTTTCACCCTATATAAGAGAAAGGGTTGGCTAGCTCTATTGTACATCACAATTCGAAGAGCTAATAGTTTTTGAGTAAAATAGAGAGCTTCTAATAAAGAGTTGGAGAGAGAGAAAAAAAAAGCCGGTCTAGCAGCCGGATTTTTCTGATAGCAATCCAAGGAGGATTCCGGCGAAGTGTTCGTGTGGATAATCGATACAGGCCGGACGCATGGACGGCTTTATGGACAATATTACTCTCCATTGACGGTCAAAGCATCGATCTTATAGATCAACCATGGTATATACCGTCAAACTACTTAACGTGTTTATTGTATTAAACGAAGTCAATCTTGGGATCGGAATTTTAAATTCCGTTGCGTTAAACTAGTGATTTCCTAACACCATAAACCAAGCCTATGACGTAATTTCTCATGCCATTGACTTGATATTGGTGTCCCAACCGAATTACAAACCGCTTGCACCCTAGGTACTGGACAACTATCTCACATGAACAAAAGAACGAAATGGCTCTCATTGCAAAAACCATCCATATATGGTTAGTGGTCCAAACGGAAGGTTTTTATAAAGTTGGAAAGAATGTTTGACAACCATGCGCTTTAGACAAAATTCTTAGTGAGACACCATAAATGTTGCTCACAGCCAGCCATGGAAGCTTTCGAAGTACTTGTCTACTCCACACGATCCTTGTTCATGATCAACCAGTTCAAGCATTTGTCATACACCCATTCATGCCCCCAAATAACGCCAAGTAATGATCCTTGTTTGACATTAATTCATCTTTCACCACTTTCCCCACCGCTGCCCATTCTGACTCTTGAAGACCTAATTCGTGTGCTATGATTATACAGGCACAATTTATGTCCGGAATTACATTTAAAATCGAGGTGATGTGCTCATGAACTTGATCGGGGAAATTTTTGAGATAACTCCTAATGTATCCACAATTTCTTTCCGTTTTAAGATCCTTTTCTTTTTTCCGGAAGAAGCACGTTTAGATGAAGCTCGAGTACTTGGACATGGTTTTTTTTTCATAGAAGAAACACATTTCGGTGAAGGTGGAGATGGACCTCGAGTACTTGAACATGGGCCTTTGGAAGGTTTCAACTCATCAACACTCGCTAATTGTTCTTCAACTCTCTCAAACAAACTTTTTTCCCTCTTAGTAGAGTCGTCTTCAATTATCTTCCTCTTGTTTTCGGATCCTTTAGGCTGCACACGACTAGTTGAATTGGTTCTCGGCTCTTCCAACGCAGTATTTACCGGTTGAAAAAGTTTGCAAATCTTCACTATCAACCCAAGCTTCT
The DNA here is from genome assembly GCA_026214975.1 of Gentiana macrophylla. NCBI lineage: Eukaryota > Viridiplantae > Streptophyta > Magnoliopsida > Gentianales > Gentianaceae > Gentiana > Gentiana macrophylla. The sequence goes on along the minus strand of JAOBSW010000501.1, from coordinate 109,214 downwards.
CTCACACGTCAGCCATTTTTAGTTTCTCTTCCAATGCATGCAATACGGGCACATAGTCTAACTCTAATTCATTTGGAGGTGGGCCTCCGATATCGAGAGTCTTATTAAATCAGAGTATTTTAGCCCCGGCTTCTTCTTAAATCGTGCTATTTCATGTCTACACGGAAATGCGTGTGTCTTTCTAAGATAACACTCACAAACCCTTTTCGATTCATCGCCATCATCTTTCTTTCCCGACTCATTTAACAACAACTCTAATGCATATATGAATCCCTTACATTCCTCCAATCGGTCGTTCAACTCTTTCTCCGTACTTGAGTTAACAACATCAAACATCACTCGTTGTCTTTGTCTTCAAGTTAGACAAAAGACCCTTCTCAATGTGCCAACGGCATAACAGATTCTTTGCTTTAAGGAACACGACACGTACTGCATTCATTAACGCCTCTTCTCTTTTTATGACAATACAACATGTGCGCTCACTTTGGTCCCCTATTGCATTTCGAAGAGTATTTAGAGCCCAAGTGTAGTTGCCTTCTCTCTCCAATCCTAGAAGCACAAAACCGACTGAAAACGACATGTCCGTACAAGTGACACCAACGATTTGCAAAAGCAGTATCTTGTACTTGTTCGTCCTTGTACGCATAATCTATAATCGATCTGGGAAGGGAAGCACCGAGTATGAGAAAGACTATCGTTATGTGCCCATAAAATATCTTTCACTACATTGTTCTCATGTCTACAATGCACGAAAGAGCTAGTCTTATCCGCTAAGTTATATATCTCTTGCATCACAGAATAACCCTCTCGTGCTTTCTGTCCTAACTTCGAACGAATGCTATATATCTTCTTGATGATGTGTAATTTTTTATCTTTCGTTCTCAATTCCCTTAGTATGTGTTTAGGGGGTATACCGTTTGCATTCGTTCTAGCAACAATTTCGATTTCTTCTTTGTCATCCAAGATATGCATGGCCCTCATCAAACTTGTTTGTTTTGTGATTATGCATCTCGTTCAATACTTGTACAGTCCAAAACTGATTCTAACTATCCCTAGTGGTTTTTAGTAAGAACGGACATCCACATTTCTTTGTCGATGAATCCCTTGGCTTGTTCTTACTAGAACCACCTTCTTTTTTCTTTCATATTTCTCACCTTTGCAATGGTCCCTTGGTTCAGCGCCCCTATCGCATTGGAACTTTATGTACGGTGTACGCTTTTCAGTCAAATCTCAATTTCACAAGCACAACAACATGAGATCTTGCCAACTCTTTAAGATGTTTGGTTACATCTTTGTGTGTATCAAATACCTGTTAGCAATATAATATGTACTCGATATAATTCAATTTTCAAATGCACGAGTACTACAATAATTCGTTTAAGGATACACGGTCGGTTTCAAAAGATGAAGTCATGTCGATTGACAACTCTTCAGGTGTTTCATCTGTCATATAGCAAGTGTTCTATCGTGGCAATTGTGAATAAAATCTTGATCTTTCTCCATCATAACATCAACTGGATGCTGCAATAAAAAGCAAATTTGTATAAGCTACAGTCAATTTGAACCGAGAATAATTAAAACCGAAGAACTTGTGGTCTTAAATGTTTCTTACTCGAAATAGGCTTTGTTGTATTCATTTGCCCCCGCATCATCGCATGGCTTCTTACCCTTATCGTTATTTGGGTTCTATGGATATAATATGAAAAGCAAGAAGTAAATTCAAAGGAAATACGATGAAGAAATAATATTTCCAAGTACCAAAAACGTCAGCAAAGTTGGCGTTAAATCCGCCAGACCAACTCCATCATTCTTGATGTTATCAACAAAGAATACAAAAGCCTATATCCTTGTAATGGCAGCCTCGCCAACGTTCCTAGTATGTAACCATCGTCAGCCATTTTGGCGTTCCTGGAACCCAAATAATGTCACATATGCCGACGCGATGGTATCTCATGGAAAATATGAAACTAAACACAACGTCAGAGTAGGTGGCATTACTTGCACAACAAAACATGAGATGTTCCGTCGTTACATGCATCAGAGTTCGGACGCTACACTACGATGCCCAACGCCGGCATAGCCCTATTTTCAAATGGAAAACACATAAAACCATGATTTTTCTCGACAAATCATGGTGTTACATATTATTAAGTTTGTAACATGGTAGCCCATTCACATATTTCAAGTATTTAAGTAACAATCAAGTTTTTGAGGCTAAAAGATTACCATTTGAATTGAAAATGGTAGCCCATTCACATATTTCAAGTACCATTCTTGATCTCATTTGTTCTTCCATTTGAATTGAAAATGGTATGTCTTCAAGTGGTATTCCATCATGTTCTTCATCTCCATGCATTGTTTGATCTGTAGGAGAAGATGAAGAAGGGTTCATCTTTTCTTTTATAGATTTCTTTGTGATGATGAAGATGGATGAAGATGATATTTTTTGTGAAATAATGGATGAAGATGACGAATTTTGTGTAACAATGAAGATGATGAATTTTGTTTGATAATGAAGATGGCAGTATATGGGTTAATGATGTCAAATGACTAGGTTGAAGATTATATATGTAGGGTGATACGTATTAAGATTATTTTTTGTACATAAGATGTTTGTATTAGATTATGAAAGGATTATTTTGTTCCATTATTATATCAAGAGTCAATTGCCTTTTTCTAATAATTGTGGTGTAGGTATTAATTTTATGATTTTTTTTTTTTTTTTTGGTGCTCGAAGTAAAACATTAATAAGAATATTGAATGCGGTGTTGGGAGTAATTTAAAAGATGCTAGGAGTAAGCGTAGTGCCAGCAGCAATTTCGTGCTGTCCGATAGAAGCCGTCTACTTTTATTGATCAAGATTTGGTGTAAAGTATATTGTGTCATCGGTTGTGTCGATTTGGTTGTGATTAAATTTGCTAAATTTGTGAAATGCAAGTAATCTTTCAACACATGTTTAATGTATTTATACGAATTGATGAGGGCTGAGCCCATTGAGGGAAGTAAACCGTAATGCCCAGGTAGAAGTTGGCCCATATGAAGAAAAACGGTCTTGTAGAGTACCGACAATGAAACCATGTCCTCATATTTTATTTATTGTTTTATTTTTTATTAGGGGATCCATTTCCTAATATTATTGAAGAACAAAAAAAAAAAAAAAAAAAAAAAAAAAAAAAAAAGGTTACTATTATTGTGGGAAAACATTGTGTGTGATGTTGATGTATCAAGTTTTTTCCTACATAAAAACTTTTATGTAGTTAATTAAATCAAATTTTGATACGCATTCAAAATAACCTTGTCTAAAAATAAAATAAAAAACATGTAGTATCATTCATTTATGGTCTGATTTGCTTTTTTCTTTTTATGTCATGGCTTGCAAAGTTGCAATGAATACAATATTTTTAAATTCTTTATTTAAATGAGAAATTATTAATTAACAAAAATAAAATGTATGTTTAATTTATCAATGAATGTAGTAAAAATGAAAAATAAATTTGATATCACAAATTTGATAACTATATTGCTTAGAATGAATAATTTGATTTATCAACAATTATCTCTCCATTTTACTTCTTGATTAATAATACATCACATACTTCTTTGGTCGAGGAATTCAATCCGGTCTAATGAGAAATGTCATTTGGGCCGCCCAGTGAAATATAAAGCACATTACCTATTTGTTTGATGATTTTATTTTTCATTTTTCAGTATATCGTTTTTTATGAAGAAGCTAAATTTTAATAATATTGAACACACTCCACTATCTCATTCCAAAATATAAGTCAATTTAAATATTTTCACTAGGGTTAAGAGTCATTATTTTCAAAAGTAAAAGTCTTGCATACTCTTTGACTCTAATTAATGTAATAGTTGTAAAATAAGTGAATGTATGATAAATTAGGGGTAAATGGAAGAGAATTATAATAAATGCTCAAATCGTATTCTAGATGGACTTCAATTATGGTCAGCCTTACCTGAATAAATGTCGCTCTCTGCGAGAAACTCGGCCAACTCCTGGATTAGTCGGATCAGTTGGTTCCTGATACTAGGGACTCTAAGCAAAAAAAATCACAAAACTAAAAATACTTACATTTTGGGGCGGATGTAGTATTTTCATAAATCTTTGTATCAATTATAGTGAAAATAAAAGAGAATATAAAGCATATATACACATTACTTTACGCAATGAAATAGACATCATGTAATGCCTTACATAGAAAAAATAGTAGAATGATCACCCTCAAATAAGTGTAAGACATAAAATGTTTTGTCAACTCGGGTTAGCCCTTTTAGACCAAGCGAGGACGACGGACTAAGCAGTTGACCAGATATTTATGACTCGTTTAGCGCTACCAGATCCGGGGTCTAGGGGCGTTACCGAATAGTATCAAAGCCGACTAACAGACGGAACTATGCGCTGCATCGTATAGAAGACGGTGTAAGGATGACCTCTAGTTACCTCTGGTAGAGACGATTCGGGAACAGTCTTGGCCGTCCTGACAAGGACGTCAGTCCCTTATAAGGGAGGAGAGAATGTAATGTCTCACATAGGAAAAATAGTATAATGATCACCTCCTTATAAGTGTGAGACATAAAAGGTTTTGTCAACTCGGGTTAGCCCGTTTAGACCAAGAGAGGACGATTATCTAAGCAGTTGACCGAACATTTATGACTTATTTATCGCTACCAGGCCCGGGTCTGGGGGCGTTACACATCAATCATTTGAATCGTTGATAGTCAGGCGCTCAACTTATTTCGGTGAGACTCACTAATTGATCATCCTAATTAATGTATCTTTGATTTATGCAAATGATGATTATTTATCTCTCTTATAAGAGAGCCGTCTATGGACATGTGCTAGTATTCTATAAGTATAAACTTGAAAGTTGAAACCGAAGCTACAGAAATAAAAAGATGATGGGATTGTGAGTTTTTTATTTCGGTCTATGCAATTATGAATGTCTAAGCATATCGACTAATCTATAAATTAAGGCGAAAGTAGAATTTTTGTGGGAGTAATTCATTTTATTCTCATCAATAATTTTTTATTATTACACGTTAGTATAAATTTGTAAAAATCTACTCAATGTATTTATCTTTCCTCTATGTTAATTTTTTTAAAGGAGAAAAGAACTTTTATTACTCAATATCCGTCAAACAAGCGGCCACAACGTCATCAGGGATGAGGTGCCTCAAGGTGTCCGAGCAGAAACTAACAAAGCATGCCTATCTAATAGGTGTGCTGGAACATTCCATACACGCCAAATAAAGGTAAAAGAAACAGAAACAAAACTAGATAAAAGGACCAAACAGCCGTGCGCCGTGAGATCTTCAACTGGTCTATGAAGACGTGAAACACACTCAGACAATCACTCTCCACCTCTAGTCGGCGAATTCCTAAATGTCGCCTCCTCCAGAGCTAAGGAGATAGCCTTAAACTCCATGTATTCCACCGGGTCCACTGGATCAAAGTGATACGCGAAGGAGTGGAGAACTACTCCGTATGAGTTGCAGAAAATGACCCCAACACCTGCACTTGCCTCAGTAACCGACGCATCAACATTACCATTTATCACCCCCTCCACAAGCCACACCTATTTATCCCGTAACTGTGGGACCGAGGCCTGCGTTCGATTGGTCTTCAGAGCTTCCACGTACTCAGCTGATGCTGCCAGAGAGCGCGTACACACTGCAAAGACATAAAGCGCACGATCATCAAACACCGCCCGAACAATGCGCCTTCCAAATCCCCACATAAGCCACACAAATCAAGCGGTGTCTCGAACACCTTGATCCTCCAGCAGCCTCATAAAGAACTCTGCAAATGAGGCAGAGCGAATGCGCCCTAAGACTCCATAAAATGGCGACACCCTCCGAATTCTATCCACCATCTCACACTCAAAGATCACATGCCCATCGTTTCCAATGTCTCCCCGCACGCCAAACAAATACCATCCCCCATATGCCTCCTTCTAAGCCCTTGGCCAATAGAAAGACAGTCATGAAAAGGCACCGCCACAAAAATGTTGGATATGCGTCAAGACAGAAGTCACCAAGAACTCCTCCAGATCCTTCCTTCCCCCCGAAATAGTCACTTCTTCCAAAGACGATGGCCGGTAAAATGATAAAGCCATAAAGTACCTGATCGAACAAGATAAACTCCATTGTGGTCGTAATTCCATATCCTCCTGCCTGGGGCTATAGTGGTTGCCAAACGGCCTCGCACTCCCATGGCGAAACATCTCACGAACCCGTTGCACATCCCACACTCTGGTATTATGAATGAATAAGTCTCAAACCTTCAAATCATTTAAGCTCGAGGCACGCAAAGGGGTATGCGAAACGGGGTTGCCGACTAGTCCATGCATAATGAAATACAAACACCGACTTTTCATCTCCATCTCCCACTCTCCATCTCATCCAACTGATAAACATATCCATCCCCTCTAAAATACTACGCCAAAGGAAAAATGGTCGAGGCCCCAGCCTAGCCGCAAGAATGGTACTATCCTCAAAATACTTCGCATGCAAAACCTATGCCGCCAACGAGCCCGGGTTACTCAGTATTCTTCAAGATTGCTTTGCCAATAAGGCCAGGTTGAAACATTCCAGCTCACGAAATCCCAAACCTCCCAGATTCTATGGCAAGAAGCAGGTCTCCCGATTCTTCCAGTGTACCTTGCGCTTATTCTCTGTATCTCCCCAAAAGAAGCCTCGAATTGCTTGCTCAAGTTCCGAATTAAGGTAGTGGGAACCTTGAAACACTGCATAATGTAAGTAGGGATAGCCTGCAGAGCCAACTTAATGAACACCTTCTTCCCGGGTGTCGAATGAACACCTTCTTCCCAGCATAAGAGATTCATTGCTCCAGGCGGGCCTGCACCGCACACTCCGCAGAAGATGATATACTGCAAACCTTCTTCACCTGAACCGTACCGTCAACAAAATTAGTAGGCTTCCGCATCTCCCTCATTCTAAAACCGAATAAATCAATCGGATTGCCACCACCTTGCCAAGCAAACCGTTTAAACGCAGAGACCCGTAGACAATGACCATGCTCAGCCAACTGCATCGGAATTGGATCAACAGGAAGATCATGCACAACTAAGCCCGGCGTAGCAAGAGTCGGGGCCCCTACCAACCTCGACATCTCCTCCGGCAAGACTTCCTTGGAGACAACCTGCACTTCCTTGAATCCACAAAATAAGGTACAATGGTCAAAGGGTTTGAACTATCAGGACCCGGCCTCCCCCCCCCCCCCCCCCCCATGCACATTGAATCCGGAAGCTGCATGCACATGGCTGTCCTCATCCCCAAGCTCCACCTCCTCCGGCATAGCGAGTATTCCTCTATGTTACTTACTCTTTTTATCATCTTTATATTTTCTTCATATCATTTCAGTCCATTGTATTTAATCATTACATTCCATCCAAACAAACCTATAATTAATATATAATGTCATCAAAGGAGGATTTTGTATACGTACGTAGTAAGATGTTTAAACAAATAAGCTAATTAGTATACACACACTGTACAATAATTTTAAATTTAATTTAAAACCATCTTCTTGCATTCACTTATAAAAACTAGAAGTTTATTTTACCCCTTTTAAGTACCGAGTATTGTCTTCCACCAAGAAAAAAAAAGAAAAAGAGAAAATGATATTGCTATTACCACAATATTGTTGTGCTACAATTAATAACACGACACATTTTTATATTTTTTATTATAATAGACGATATCATTATTAATGAATCCGTAATCATGATCAACACTATATAAATGTTAAAGAAAATCAGAATTGCACCATACAAAACTCTAAAATGGCTCTTTCATTGAATTGAATAAAATGATTACGCTATTTCTCTTTATATAGGAGAGGAGTCTTAATTTAAAGATAATACTCCTATCTTATCATAAGATAATTTAAAAATAAATCAGTAACCTTTTATTCAAAACAATTATATCTAAACTTAATAATAAAACATTTATCTCCTTTTTTTTGACATCTCTTTATCTCAGTTTGTCTACAACCATCCTTATCCCATTTTATCTTCTAATACCCTACCTCAAACGAGGCCGCGTTTGGAGTATGAGTTTGTTTTGTGACAATTTGCTGGTGATATTTTGGAGGGCATCTCCACCCGGCGGTTTTTCCGGGATTCATAGTTGTGATTTTTGGAGCGCATCTCCACCCCGACGATTCTTTCGGAGTCCATAGTTGTGATTTGGGAGGACATCTCCACCCTGACGATTCTTTCGGAGTCCATAGTTGTGATTTTTGAATGATCAAAATTGATATAGTACTCCTCCTTTATGTTGGAGAGAAAATGAGATAAAAACTAAATTCAAAATAAATGGAAAATAATAATAATAAAATGTCATATAATCCTAACCTAAATTTAAATCAAACCATCAAACTTTATTTTAACTTTTGGCATTTATCTTTTATTTTTTATTTATGACTTCTAATATCCTCTCTCAAACGAGGTTGGGGTTGGAGTTGGAGGCCGAGTTTGTCTTTGCATACCACTCTGCAGAGTCTTCCAATTCAAGTCCATAGTTGTGATATTTTTGGAGGGCATCTCCACTCCGGCTGCTCTTCCAAAGTCCATAGTTGTGATGTTTTGGAGGGCAACTCCATTCCGACTGCTCTTCCGACCACTCTGGCTGCTCTTCCAAAGTCCATAGTAGTGACGTTTTGGAGGGCATCTCCACTCCGACTGCTCTTCCAAAGTCCATAGTTGTGATGTTTTTGGACGGTATCTCCACTCCGGTTGTTCGTCCGAAGTCTATAGTTGTGATGTTTTGGAGGGCATCTCCACTCCGGCTGCTCTTCCGAAGTCCATAGTTGGGATGTTTTTGGAGGACATCTCCACTCGGACGGCTCTTTCGCCTCTTTTGAAATACATTAGTTTGTAGATTAATTCTGGTTGAAGAATGACTCTGATATCGGCCTTCAATTGTGATTGATACCGTGGATCTGCATTCTTTAATCACATATACAAAATAGATGTATAATGGATGCCAAAAGAAATAAATAATAGATGCTATATATATGAAATTATTAATTTATTATGAAGAAGACTATGATAATAATTTATTATGAAATAAATAATAAATTTAGACTATGATACAATCAATTTTTTAATTTTTTATTTTAACAAAGACTTTTTTTTTCCAAAAATAAGAAAAACATGGAAGAAGCGAAGAAGGAAATTGTGATGCAATTGTGTATGGATGGTTTTGGTTCAGATTGGTAATTTGGTAGAGGGGGTTGTCTAGGGGGCTGGGGTGTGGGTTTTTTTTTTTTTTTTTTTTTATGAATGGTATTGGGTTGGTATGTATTTGCAGGTGGATATATAGAGTTTGTTTATCTAATAGAGGGGTTAATGGGAATGGTGGGTATGGTATATTGTTGATGCGGGGAAAAAAAATAAAAATGTAATGAAATGGAAATGGCGTGGTTTAATAGCGGTAGAAGATCGGACGAGAGTTCGTCAATGTTAAAACACCCAAATTCTCGTCCCTTCTCTGATATCATAAAGAAAATCAAAATACAGATGAATAGTTTGGTGTTTTTTGAAAGATCAAAATTGATATAGTACTCCTCCTTCGTATAGGAGAGAAAATGAGATAAAAACTAAATTCAAAATAAATGGAAAATAAAAATAAAATCTCATGTAATTCTAACCTAAATTTAAATCAAACTATCAAACTTTATTATAACTTTTGGCATTTATCTTTTATTTTTGATTTATGTCTTCTAATAAATGTATTGTTGTAGCTCACGATTTGACACAAACGTTATGTTATATAGTATCATTTTCCACACCAAAAAAAAAGTAGGATGTTTATTTATTTATTTATAAATTGAAAGTACATTGTATTTCAATTTTCAAATGCAAAAGGGACTTTTTCCCACGATGCCTGCTTATTTTTCACACATGATATCTGCATTTTGTTCAGATGGGGATGCATATATGAAGTGGGAACAGGTAATTAAAGCATGTGTAGTAGCTGCAAAAAGCTTAGGAAAAATATAAGCCAATGAACAGAATAAAAGGGTTTTATTATGTATTATTATATATTATTCTAATTTATCAATCACTTTATCAGTTTTTATCTGTTAATCTCATAAAAAAGTTTTTTCATAAATTCCCCACCAATCATGTGAGGATCCAATCCAATTTTGTCTCTAAATGGAATTTTCTTTTCTTCTTGTACTTTTCTTTTTCAAAGCTTTCACGCATGAAGAATTTCTTAAGCCTTTTCACTCTACTTTTTGACCTCAAATATTGAAAAAGGAGTGGTTGATTATAAAGTGAGGAATTTATGAGACAGCTTTTTTAGATGTGGAGTACTGTACTACTTTGCACGCGTTAACGTTACTGATTAGTCTTTCAAGGGATCGTTTTGTACCTCATTTATAAATAAATAAATAAAATCCTCCCTCAAGAGCCCCAATTTGCAATTCTGTTGTGTCATGGGATGGGGCTTTCATTGTGCTGAACGATCGTATGAGTAACATAGTCCCGAAGCTTTGTGGAGGGAATTTTCACTCCCTGACCACGTCCTAAAGTATCAGCTGTAGGCACCCCGCTATCCAGGGAAGAATTAACTCGGCTCATCCACAAGCCCCCTTAACGGAGACGACGGGTCAGAATCCGGTAGTGTAGGAGCCGAGGTGGCGGTTTCGACTGGCACAGTCACATCATCATTTATATCCTCAGAATCGTCTCATAATGGAGGCTGACTAAAATAGCGTTCCCATTGCGGGCGACTGTGGTCAGAGAGGGTGGAAAGAAACAGAAACTGGTCCTCAAAAAATTCAACGTCACGACTAACAAAAAAATCATTAGACTCAAGATCATAAAGCCGCCAGCCTTTCGGACCAAATGGATAACCAACAAACATACATCGTCAAGACCGAGAATCAAATTTATCTTTGGCCCGAGGACGGACAGAAGCATAGCACAAACACCCGAAAACCCATATATTATCAAAGGAAGGAAGACGACCATACAAACACTCATACGGAGTTTTACCATTTAAAAGGCGAGTAGGGGTCAGGTTGATCAAATGAACCGCTGTAAGGACGCACTCCCACCAAAAATATTTAGGTAATTTGGCTTGAAAACGAAGGGCACGAGCGACATTAAGAATGTGCTGATGTTTACGTTCGACTTGACCATTTTGTTGAGCAGTATCAACACAAGACTTTTGATGCAAAATACCCTTCAAGTCAAAAAAGGACTGTAAGCTCAAAAATTCTTGTCCATTATCACTGCGAAAGCACTTAATCCGTTTATTAAATTGACGTTTCACCATGGTATAAAATGTTTCAATTAAGTGACGCACTTCATGCTTGCCAACTAGTAAATATACCCACGTGGCACGAGAGCAGTCATCAACAAGAATAAGGAAAAACGAGCATCACACCTAGAGGGAAATTTATAAGGTCCCCAAATATCGCAATGAACCAAATCAAATAAATCCACAGCTTTATTGTAACTTAAAGGAAACGAAACACGGGGCTGTTTACTCATAAAACATACCGAACAATCAGCGTCACACAATGTATTGGAACTACTAAGGCTAGGAATGCCAGACAATGAAGATACCACGGTCATCGAAGGGTGACCCAAACGCCGATGCCACAACAAATGAGGATCAACAATAGCAACTTTATTAGCTTGAAATCCCACCCCCTCTTTTCCGGGCTTTCTTGTCCCGTGTTTGGTGGTTGGTGCCGAAGCTCTAATTGCTGGTGGTGGCTCTCGGGTTCTATTTGAACCTTGTTGCTCACTCATTCGGGAGGGGATGTCATCTTTCGGGCTCCTTTGACGACGCGAGGTGGAATTGGTTGTCGGTGTTCCGGGGGCATTTTATTTATTGTATCTCCTGCTTTGTCTTTCTTTATTTTCTGTTTTTCTAACTTGTTCTTGTTGCCAAATATTGAGTTTCTATTGGGACCCCTGTCTGAGCGCCTCTGATCTTGATAATAAGTTTTCATTTTTTCTGCTCACCACGTCTCAATCGACTCTTTGTTCGGCGTTTGTTTCTGTAGTTGTTTTGTGGGTCCTGTTTGGTAGTGTTTCGTTTGGTCCAGCGGGTGGTAGCTTTGTCCGGTCTTTTCCGGCCGTTTGTTGTATTTTTCGGCGTGTGTCTGACTTTATAAAAATTTCGTTTGAGGAAAAAAAAAAATACTGATGTCCAATTTGTAACTTCTCACAAAACTCCCTAAAAAAAATCTCTCAACTCTCTGTCGAAAACTTTATATCTCTCTTCTCATACCAGCACACTAAAAACCTTCTTTTCTACAAGCACTCTCTTTTGATCTCACGGGGTATGGATTGGAAGGAGAAACCACATAATATAAGATTCAATGAAATGAATAAGAGACTGCTGCTGCTGCTGTTTTTAGTTCAGGACTTTAGTCGAACACCTTCAACCGTTTATGGTTGAAGGTGGTTGTAACTGAATTGAGCAAGTTGTAACTGATTTCCTAGTTAGTTATGTTGTAGTTAGCCTATATATATATAGAACAATGCAGCTGTAACAATCAATTGAAACATTCAATGAATTCAAGTTCATCTTCTTCATTTTAGTGTTCTTACATTTTCCCGTCTCTTTTAGTTTGATTCGAATTCCTGCAAATCCTTAATGGATTGAGGATTTCTTCATTCAAAGCCAAGGATTTGCTAAAAGCAGTATATGTTGACGGGTTGCACACCAAGGAGTGATCATTGTTTATGGATATGTGCAGAGTGCAGACGCAGTCATATATCATAGTCTAAGTCCATGCGTTCTATATTTTGTCTCGTCTTTATAATGGAGTTTCACTCTCGCTCTCTCTTTCCCCTTTTCTATGTGTACGTTTTGGGATTTCTACTAGAGCAAACAAAAAAACAATTAATGGAAGATTTTGTCTTTTAAGGAAAAATTTGGAATTTAATCACTTTTATCCTTATTTTCAAAGAAATAATAATATAAGGATAAAAGTGATTAAATAATAATACCTCTTCAAATAATAAAAATAATAATAATAAATGTAACGCCTAACTTGTGCCTGACGGCCAAATTAATTACCATAAATAATCAAATCAATCGCTAGACCAGTCATCATCGTTTGGTGCAAAAGTCTTGCTTAACCCGAGTTGGCCGAGACTTGTCCCAATTTCTCGTCTTTACCAGAGGAGTCTAGAGGTGGCCCCCGCCGTCTCTCACGGTGTGACACTTAGATCCATCTGATAGTCGGCTCTGATACCATTTTGTAATGCCCCAGAACTTGGGTTTGACAGCACTAAATGAGTCACAAATGATCCGGTAACTGTTTTGACTGTTGTTCTCGCTTGGTCTAAAAGAGCTAACCCGTATTGACAAGACATTTATGTCTCACACTTATATGAGGATGAGCATTCTATTACTTTACTGATGTGGGACTTTATATAAAACAATTAATGGAAGTTTTATTTAGGAATAAAACCCCTCATTAATAAAAAGGTTGTAAGAAATCAGTTTGTCTCAAAAACTTCTGCCAAGTTCAAACTTAGAACTTCAGAAAAGCAATAGATAGGAAGCTTCATCATATCTCATCAATCCATTTTCGAATTACAGATTCAAGTCGAGTTTCAGAATCCTCTTGAGATAAGCAACGCTTCCATATCATGATTCTGGTGTTTCAAGAAGGTATAATTTTGCCCAAGTTTGGAATCTTCTAGTTTAATCATGTTCTCTTGCTTTAGGTTGATCAATTCATAGTTATAAATGTTTAGAAAACCTTAATCATAGTTAATTAAGGTTTAGATTGTGTTTCTTATAGTTTTGAAGATTTGGGGATTTGGTTGTTTTACTTCAGAATTTGGTTTGCTTCTGGCTTGATTTCAAGGTAAGATGAGTTTCATATTGAACTTTGTAGTTTTTATAGTGTTTGGCAAGTAAATTGATCCCTTTTTATGCATTGTTTGTGTTGGAATTGAATATTCATTGCATTTTGGTGTGGTAAATGTATGTGCGTAAAATCGATGTTTAGGGTTCTCCCGACGCTTTAGCGCCAAGCTAAAGCGGTTTAGCATGCGCCAAAATGAATCGTAGATCAAACATTTTGTTTTTTAGCATTTGAGCGCCAGCTAAACCAAGGGCGAAAATTTGTTTTGTGTATTTTCGTTTTTAGGCCTAGCTTGGGTTTTGGCCTTTCTTGGATGATCTAAATAACTTAAAAAATTTGATAAAGCCATGAATAAGATTCTAATGCGTTTAATTACGGCACCGGATGGATTCTTTGATGAGACGACCGTCGAAAACATAGAATTGGCATTGTGTTTTGATGAATTAGATTCATCATTGTCTGTAATATATGGTAGGATTTGGCTAGAGTCTAGTGGTCAAAGATGAGGGAATAGATTTGTTAAGCAAGCATTTTCTTGAAATCGTTTAGGTGGCTAGTTTATGATTAATAACATACATATTTTCCTTGTTAAAATACTAAATATCTTGCGATTCTCGATGAAGGCACAAGATAATATCGCAATGTGTTGTGTGGTTAGTCAAATGGACAAACTCCCTCACAACGATGGTCACCAAAGTGGGCGAACTCCGCCGAACACACACACTAACGGGACTATCCCGGGACCGCTAGATTGATTCTCTAGTGGGTTTCACCCTGATGAGTGCTTAGTGCTCATAGTCTAAGCGTAGTGCCCTTGAATTCCTGATATAACAAAGATAAGTGCACTTAGATGTTTTGTCTATCTCACAAAGATAATACCTAATAATGTCTTTACTTTCCTTACATTATAAAACTTTCCTTACCCCTTTTCATGTTTTATGTTTCCCTTCCCGAGAAGATTCGCAGGATGACTTTGACTTGGAGAATGTTAAATGAGCATTGGATATGCTTGAAGATATTTTAATATGTTTCATATTATGTTGTTGTATCTTTTGTGACTTTTGTAATTTTTATTATGTCAAAGACATGTCTCATTTCAGCTTGGTTCGTAAACTAAGATTTATGTTTGACGATAAGTTTCCCCTTGGTATGTAAGACATGATCGTCGGTTGTAAGACAAGTTTCGTTGTTTCAATATATCTTTCTATCTTTAGTATGGAAGAATTGTAACTCGTTTTAGATCTTGGCATGTTATACCCAAGTCTTTTTAGCTTCCGTGTTGATTTACTTTTGATACAATGACGCAAGACTTTCGTATAGTGTTAGATGTATTTAATGTTATACGTGCTGGACGTTTTTGTTCCGGATAAGCACTCGATTTCGGAAACGAGACGTCACACACATTTGTAATAGGTCATCTCATTTTCTTATCCACGCAGGTATGTATGTACGTGGCTTAGATAATTGAAGACCCAAAAAAAAAAATGAATTCAATTTTTTATAAAAGACTTTACAAGTCCCCTCGTAAAAAAGGACTTCAATTATTTTACAATAAAAATGTTATTTAAAGTTTAAATAAACGTGATACATTATTTTCTCAATTAGTAAACATCTATGCATCATACTTTTACTTTTGGCATTACAATTTCTCTCGGCAATCTAAAACTTATTTCGAGCAACACGATTATAATGTCAGATCCAATG
This sequence comes from Gentiana macrophylla, assembly GCA_026214975.1. Classification (NCBI taxonomy): domain Eukaryota; kingdom Viridiplantae; phylum Streptophyta; class Magnoliopsida; order Gentianales; family Gentianaceae; genus Gentiana; species Gentiana macrophylla. The sequence continues at coordinate 93,619 of JAOBSW010000501.1, read as the reverse complement.
ACATTTTTTAAAAGGAACGCCGATGGTTTTGACGTTCATGTGTTGTGACGGAAGTAAAAAAATAATAATACATGCGTGATGCCGGAAGTATAAAAATAAAATAAAATAAAAATAAGTCGAAAACAATTATGTGGTGCCAATAGAAGTTCAATGTATAACTGTGTGAGACAAAGCCATGCTGGGCTGCCCAAGCGTGGGCCTAATTGGGCTGAGCAAGCCTTTGTATGGGTCATTCAGTAATCAACATCCGGGAATTTTTGTCAATACAAATACAAAGGCCAAAAAGAATTAAATAAATAATAATAAATAAATCTCAAAAAAAAAAAAAAATAAATAAATAAAAAGTGTTCTTACTACTTTACAGCCAAAAAGAATTAAAAACAAAATTATTATTTTTTTTTTGGCAAAGAAATAATTTTATTAAAATGGAAAATAATAAAGTGCTACAAAGTCAATGCCACATCCCGCCCGCCCCAAGACGCGATAGAGTCAGATAAGATGGCGCTCCTTAAACCCTATCATGTAAAGCCAAACCCAGTAGGAAAATCCAAAGACATAGGGAAGAGTACTTTCGCCTATGCACCCCCAAAATCCCGACACCATAAATATTACAACCAAAAAAATCATAATTATCCTCCACTGAGACTTGTCTTTGCTTAAGCACAAAAGATAGCACGGTTGAATCCGCATAGCAATTCCAAGGAAAAAATAGCCCGTGTCTCCGACCAAGGTATGAGCCAAAGTCTCCGAACAAGCGCTGAAGCACAAAAAACGGGTAACACTCCTTCTCCACCTTGTCCTTGCTGCATAACCCGGATGGTTACACCTGGCATAGAGAAAGATGATAACCCCAAAAATAACCAAAGAAGATAATAACCCAAGAAAGGAACAAGGACACCTGGATTGCACCCCTAACAGGATGATAGGGGTGCCTCCAAAGTTGAATGCCAATCCTGGTCCTATGCATTGAACCCTTTCCGTCGACCGCCAAAGATGCGCTTATATCGTCCCTTCAAATAAAATGCCTGGTCCAAGCTAGCCGAACATGAATCCTCAAAATGCAAACGCCGGTTAAAGCATAGAAATCAGAGGGCCATAAAAAATAAAACATTATACAAAGGATCCCATAAAGGAACATGTACACCTGAATTGCACCCCTAACATCATGATAGGGGTGCTTCCAGAAATCGACGCCAGCCATGTCCCTGGAAGAGGTGCCTGAATCTGCCCACAGCATAAAAGCATAAAAATCAGTGAAAAAGTGTACTACGTGCCAAGTAATGAATAAACGATGGATAGAAAACACCTGATTTGCACCCCAACTAGAATAGGAGGGGTGCTTCCAGGTTGAAGGAGCCATTCGCATCCAAACATGACAACGTCGATGTGGAAAAGTCGTCACCCCTCTTTCACAAGTGAAGAGTGCTTCCCTAGTTGTCTGCAACATGTCGAATAAGAGGAGGGCCATGTAAATCATCGCTAATAAGCCGTTGAATATGATCGGGTACATCGTCAAGATGATTAAACGTCATATCGTCTCCTTCCATACGCGCGAAGTTCGTCCGCCACTCTATTACATTCCCAAACAGATGAGAGATATTGTGTGGTATGTCCCAAGACAAGCCAAAATCGACCAATCGAGATGCAGAGGGGCCAACCTCCACTATGATTTCCGGATATCACACGAGAAACAAAAATGGAGTCGGGCCTCAATATCAAGAGGCAAAGCACGTGGGCGCAACCGAATACCAAAGAGCAGCGCTTTACTTCAAAGATCAAGAACATTCCCATGGGATTTAAGCAAGCATGAAACGCAAATGACAAAGTTTCCATGCGTCTCGAATAATTCCACCCCATAAGCCACTCCATTTCCGACACTACCGTCTACATTGAGCTTCACCCGACCGATACGGGAGGATTCCACCGTAATTGGATCGGTCGACGCTTGGGCGAAGTTTTCACCTTGAAAGGCTTGAAAAAGGAACATCCCAATCAATCCCAATATGTTTACGATCAACAACCTTTCGGAAAGTCGCTGTCTAATCATCCTTTCAATGAGAATGTTGGTACGCCGAACAGACGGACAAAAAATCTTCATGTCTACACTTATTCCTCTCCGTCCCGGATGCCCCAACACACAATAACCGGTACAAGAAGCGCATATTATATATGTGGGCGAAGAGTTGATCCATAAATTAAACATAGAACAATCCCAGTAGTAGGAGTGAAACGAAGGCCAAATTGACTCATAAAGTGAATCCAGATAGATCGGGCAAAAGGACACTCAATGAAAATATGACGAAGATCTTCCCCTTTGTCGGGCACGCAAAACACTTAGAAACCAAAGTAATACCACGCCGCTGAATGTTTGAATCCGTAGGAAGAACATTATTGACTAGTCTCCAGCAGAAGAAAGAAATCTTTAGAGGTAACATATTGTTCCAAATTAACTTGAAGAGAGGACGAACCGGTTTGTGAGACCGTAGCATATTCCACGCCGACTTAGTACTGAAATACCCATCCGAATTTAAAATCCAGATCAACTCGTCGTCCTGGTCAGGTCGAAATGGCATGCATAGAATCTCATCCGCTATATGTAGAGGAAGATGCTCTTGTAAAAGAGGAACATTCCACCTCCCATTCACAAAGAAATCCTTCACCTTCCTAAATTCGTTGTCCGGAGGATCGCCCAAATCAATGTTCATCCATTTATCTCCAAAAATCTATGTTCATGCATAGAATCCATTCATCCATTTAAAAACAAAATTATGATGCTAATATTATTGTACAATATCGTTGTAGCATGGTTGTATCAAGTGCTACGTACCATCATTCCATATTCATTATTTTACACCTTACTCACCCATCGTATATGATTTATTTCATCATTTTTCACACCTCAATTATATGATGTATACATATTACACTCAAGCCTTAACTCTCTCTTTTTTTTTTTTTTTTTTTTTTAATTAAGCCTTAACTCTTAGCCACCAAACTTAAGTCCCGTTGTCAAAAGAATTCAATTCTTCAAGAAGGGTCAGGAGTAGAAAACGTGAAAAAGCCGGCAAAGCTCTGAAAAAAAAAAAAAAAAGAAAGAAAAAGAAGAAGATATAATATATATAATTAACTAGATTTGATTAGAGTAGATTAATTCCTAAAGAAAGATTATATATATTAATTAATTGGAACGTGGGGTTGTTATGGCAGTGGTTGGGATGGGGGAAAAAGCTTCTTCCTTGTCTTTATTCTGAAAAGGTGGATTTGGACTTGGCCAAAACAATGACAAGTTGTAAAGGTTATGTAAGGTGGGAGAGGGAAATGCCACCCACTCCTCATTTTTTTTTTTTTTTTTTTTTTTTTTTAAATTAGTAAATTCTAACAACAATGTTCCTCACCTCTTGTTCTACGGGATCCTGTGCTACGGGTGAACGAAAATATTAATCATGTAATACAGTGACACAAAGTTGACATGGATTTGCTATTATAACCAAACAAAAAAAAAAAAAAAAAAAAAAATCTCATTTACGAGGTTCGAACATCCACACTCCAGTTTCAGGTAATGGATTTATCATGTAACATAGTGACACAGTGACACATAGTCATGAATTTGCTATTATACCAAAAAAAACTAAAAGAAATCCCCTTTACAAGGTAACTATTAATCAGGTAATATAATGACACGGAATCATAGATTTGTTATTATACCAAAAAACAAAAAAAAAACCCACTTTACGATGTTCGAACTTTCAAACTCTAGCTTAATGTCCACTAGCTGTTTTTAAAACTTCAAACTTCTTTCTTTACTGCTCACGCTCTCGACTTTAGTGGTTGATAAATTAATTGGGGAGGGGAATCATCAACAAGGTTTCATATGATATTATTCAGAATCAAGAGGTTCTGAATTTAATTTTCACTTAAAAAATGTGTTAGTGAGTTTATAAACATGTATTTAATTTATTAAATTATCATAATTAATTAAACATATGTTTGTCACGATCCTCTCTATATACCAATCTATCTTGCTCTATATAATTTATTTAAATTAAAAGACGTTCATAGATATCAAGTCCAAATTCAAAAAGTCAATAGAAGCTGCAATGTGAAGGTAGACTTTAAATTGGCTGTTGAGAATAAACTTGTGATTTTATTTTATGCTATGCATTTCCGAAAATTATATGTTTATATCATTTAATGAACATAATATATATTCAAATGATCTAAATCATACATTTCAAGTGAAAAAAATAATACAAACACATAAAACAAAAACATCTATGCTATTGATCAATACATATATATTTCTTATAGATCATATAAATAATACATATTGTGCGGAGGTCAACCTACCATTGCATTTCAAATGCACTTTTCTTCGTAGTGTTTGATGATCACACGTTATCAATGATAAAGGTTGAAAGTTTCAACCTTCAGTCACTTCATGTTCATAAAAACAACCAAATAGACGGGAATTATTATGTGGTGAGAGAATTTGAGGTGAAGTGACGGATGAACGATTATAACTACACAGTTTAAATATGTAATAAAACTGTGTGATTTGATATCTTCTACACTGGCCTTTTCACGCTGCAGTATGGCAGCACCACACAATAACTTCCCCAAATAGACCTTTCTCTTTTGGTAGGAACCAAATAGACCTAAATTGATACGCAATATCAGCCTAAAAATCCAAAGAAAGAATTTTGAAATACATAACTATATAGGCCCTATACATAGCCACTAGTTCATTGTCGTTTTCTTTATTGACATTATGTGTTCTTATAAAGGGGAGACCCGTAACTTATTAAGTTATATGTCGTTCCAACATTATTATTTTGCCTCTTAATATAATCAAAATTACCAAGAAGGCTTTCATGAACATTTTTATTACAGACATAAGTGAAGGCTTTTATGAACATTTATTATTACAGACATAACTGAGATCGATCACTCTAATCATGGTATTCATCCGGCCTCACTCATTATAATGGATGTCACTTTAGCATATGGGCTGATATGAGCCTCAACTTAATATTAGGTCTCTATCAACAAAGTTTGTCTCAACACAACACATGTCAATGTTATATCGATCAACCAACATGACACGGGTCGTTCTCTATCCGACATATCTGATCTAGCGCAGGTCGCCAACGGTCCTTTACAACGGTCTTTTTACGGTCTTATATTGCCGACACGAAGCAGGACACCCTGGTCTATCATATCCATTACGGCGCAAGTCGTCCTCGGCCTTAGACAATCATTATTTCCACCAAGCGAGCATACTGGACTTTATGCCACGAGCTACAACTGCTCCATAGTGGCCTTATAACTGCTCCGAGGATCATGCTCCATCACTTCAATACGAGGTAAATGTCTTTGACCACTATATTATCGCGCACATTAATCACAACCCATGATGGCACAAAATATAAATGAGTCATCCTAATTTACAAGGTACACACAATCATATGCTTATTTATATTCCACTCACCATCATAATAGAAATTACTCTATTCAAATACTCACTTGAGTATCGGAGTGTCCCCCGGAGGCAAGCTCCGTGACCTCTTATGATTTGTGCGTTTTGTAGGCCCACTCAAATTGACTAGGTCCAGTTACCGGCTTCAATAATTAATTACCGTCCGGACGATTTTGAGCAACTTTAAATGACTCTAAAATGGGGGGTCCTTCACTTTCTTGTGTTCATCAACAATCCTAGCATGACTCGCAGTAAGAACACTCATACAATCAAAGAATAATCATCCAAGATTCCTCTATGCAGGATGCAACATGAACACCCATTACAACACAAACAACGGAGCATACTGATATTGCCATTTTTTTTTGGCTCCAAATTGCCCAGCAACCAATGCGAAGTCATCCTGATTTATTCGCCTCATTTGTGGTCCAAGTCAGGAAATGAAAGGGCATGAGGTACATGAATTCTAAAAAAAGAAAGTATATGCCGCAAAGCTACTTGAGAGCCATGAAATTTCTATTTCCAAAACGAAGAACCGGCTATAAAGGGAAGAAAAGAGCTTTACTCATTATGGGTTACGCAACGCTGCCCGAGCCAAGATAGATCTTCTTCCAAGGAGAACCAAGAAAGACCTTTACGTCAAATGTTGGAAAATAAATGCATACAGAACTAGGGGGCATTTGTCGATCTACCACTCCTTTGGGAGCCTATTTGTGCGGCTACCACTGTGTTGTCGATCTACCACTCTCATTTTCGCGTTTTAGGTGTTTTTGGAACCAAACTAAACCCTAATTGGGAAGGGAACCCAATAGGGGAAGGTGTGACCTTAAGATCGCGCACAAAGGTGAAAAAACGGAAGAAAATCGCGAATCAAAATCAGTTTTTTTTGCCTTGGGTGGTATTCTCACAATTCCAACCCAAAAGCAGTGGTAAACTGCTAAAAATCCCCAGAACTAGTCAAGGCCCTCACTTGAAGGTCACAGGGGAAGGAAATAAACAAAGCAACGGTTCACCAATCGTACATGACATAACCTAGACATCCATGTCCAGGCCAGAAAATTGGCCAACAAATGGTGCTCAAGCCATGCTGCAAATGGCTCAACAACTACTAAACAACCATCTTGATTCAAAGGAAGGCTTATTATAGTGACGAGTTGAGTATGCACAACCTTTTTATATTGCCGAGCTAAGCAGGGTCTTAGCATCATTCAATTATATTGCCGAGCTAAGTGTGGTTCAACCTCTTTCTATTTTATTGCCGAGCTAAGTTGTAACGCCCCGTTCCCGGATACCAAGTATTTATCCGGAAAAGAACTTTCGCCGTGTATAACATAAAAATAAATTCAATACTATACGCAAGTCTCTACGTCATCGTATCAAAATAAAGCAAATAGAAGCTAAGAAGACTCGGGTAAAGCCATAAAAGCTATTAGAATAGATTATAAAACCATACTAAAGATAGAAAGTTATCTTACAACAACGATGTCTTACAAGAAAGTACAAACTGAACTTACAACATGTCTCAAAATAAAAGTACAACAAGTCTTGGAATTTAAATCCACTACAACAACATGGTTTTCGTATATAGAAGATAAAGAAAGCATAAAAGTTCATTCATCATATAGCATAGTGTAAGCTCAAATATCATCCTCAACGTACTCATCGTACTCCAGCTCAACATGTTCGTCTTCTCACCCCAAAAGCACAAAACAAATATGCAATTGAGGTAAGTAAAAAGGTACTTAGTAAAGAGGTAGAAGCTATTGATTAATTAAATTTTACAACGAAAGGTTCATATTATTTTTAAGTTATCCTTGTGAGACCGACTCAAACTCTAGGGTTCACTCTATGCACATCAACATGTTATGGGATCCTACTTGTTTCTAGCTTAGCTTATCTTTGTTACATCAGTATTAATGGGCACTACGTATTGTGCTACTCACCACGAAGTATCTGGGTATAACCTATTGGTGGATCACACCAATTGCCACAGGCTATCCCCGATAGCGTATACGTTCGGTGAAGTCCCTTCATACTTGGGGTCTTTGTAACTTACGGAGTTATTCATTTGCGAAGCCTCTCTATTCCTGGTGCCCATCATAGACCAACAGAGTTATTCAGTTTATCTGACCACCCACACATTGCGATATAGACTTATGTCTTATCAAGAATAACATGATGTTTAGGCTTTTAACTACACAAGTACGTACGTTATTAATTGTTAACTAGCAACCTAAGCGTTTTCAAAGAAAATATCACTTACAACTTCTACTCCCTCACCTAGACAACTAGACAAGAACAAGACCTTGCACATTACACAAACATTGATGGATATTAATCCATCAAAGCACAGGTCAATCATGCTCTTCCAACGGTCCCGAAAACTCTAAGGAAGAGTCTATTTGGTGCCGGAACTAAACGCATCAGAAGTTTAATCATGGCTTGTTCATGTTCATTTCATGTTATTAGATTAGGAAACAACATTCAAAACTCATTCGGGGCTCAAAACTCATTAAAACACAAAACAGGAGGTTTGGCGCGCGCTAAAACCTCTATGAAGTTTCAACATCAGTTCTGGTTTACTTTTGGCACGCGCTAAAAGCTCCGAGTACTTTTTGCCTGCTTTCTGGACACGTTTGGCGCGCGTTAAACCCCTCATGCACGCGCTAAAACGACTCTGTAAATTTACCCCCCTTTCTGGTTTCATTTTGGGCCAAAACCCTAAAATTGCTCTAAACATGCTTTACTAAATACTTTATGATTTCCAACATTGTTCTAACCCAAATTGACAGCAAAAGCACCGGAAAACAGCAGCAAAACCAACTCTTAACATACCATAACATATCAACATCAACCACAACTTATAACATGTATTCTAACAACAAGGATCAACCAAAATACCCTACCAAACATTATAAAACTTGAATTACTCAATAGAAAGATCCTCTTAATTGTTCAAAGCAAACTCTCAAGCAATTCTTTCAAGAAATCTACAGCACTTGGAGAAGCTTCAACCAACACCTTTCAAAACTCCAACCTTTCTGCATCAAAACGACGCCTTTGTCACGCTAATTATTTTCCACTAATCGATTATGAAATCCAATAAGTATATCGTGAGAGTTTGGAAGAATTCTCTCTTGTCTTTTTTCTGTTTCCTCTTTCTTTGATAAACCAAGTTCGAACTTTGCCAAGGAAATAGATTTTCTGACAACTCCTTTGCATCATGGGGAGTTTTGTTTCCTTGAAAATAACCTCCAAGGGAATAAATGCTAATTAAGTCCATTAACTCTATTTATTCTCATTAATTCCTCTTTAATCATTTTTCTTTTTCTTTTCCTTTTATATTATATAACTTAAAATCCATAAATATAATAAATATAATATTTTGAATTTATAAATTGACACGTTTGTCCTTTTCCAAAATTCGGGATATTACATAAGTAGAGCTCAACATCTTTCTATTATATTGGTAAACTAAGCAGGTCTTAGGTCCTTATTATATAATCCTTATGGATTTCTATGTTTTCTATTTTTTTTTTAACAGCCAAATTTTTTCATTAATCAGCAAGATGATAAATTCTATGCTTTCTGTAATATTAAGAAGCCGAGCAAGACCCGGTCTCTTGCTGGGGTTTTATGGATGAGCTGGTCTCAGTGTCTTTTTTATATTTATTATTGGGTGAGCTGAAAAGGTCTCAATCTATTTCCATAATATTATGGACGAGCTGTGCAATTCTTAGACTTTTTCTATGCCACATGAGTAGACCTCAACATGGTTTGTTAACAAAAAGAAAATTATACCTTCAAAACTTTTGCTCCATAACTATACTGCATGATGAGCCCACATCTCAAAGATATGATCAACCTTCTTGAGCCAAAAGTCTTACATGATAAGCACAAAAAGAGAATACCAAAAGGTCAGGATCCGCAGGTCGGTATAACTTGTCAAAATAATAAAACCCGTAGGACGGGAGGATTTTGCCCATGGACCAGCACGTCAGGAGGTAAACTCATCATACACGGATAAATTCATGCGATTTACCCATTATGCTTGAAGCACGCTTTAAAAAATATAGGACCCACAGAATGTGTTAAAGTTGTCCCACATTGGACACTTAGTTTTGTTTCACCCACCATATTAAAAGATGTATTTTCCCCACCTCATAGCCTAGGTATTGAGAATGAGGACCCTCCTCTTATATGAGTTCGGGCTTATTTTCAACATGGTATTAAAGCCACTCATTTATATTGCAAGTGTTGGGATCTTTGTTATTGGATCACACTTGAGCGGGCTGTTAAAATTGTTCCACATTGTGCACTCAGTATTGTTTCACCCACCACATTGTGCACTCAGTATTGTTTCATCCACCATATTAAGAGATAAACTTCCCTCACCTCATAGCCTAGGTTTGAGAATGAGGCTCCTCATCTTATATGAGTTTGAGCTTATTTTCAACAAAATAAATGGGAATTACTTATCTAAACTATAGAGACCCGCATGTTCGGAATTACTTGTCTAAAAAATAGAATGAGGACCCTCCTCTTATATGAGTTTGGGCTTATTTTCAACATGGTATTAAAGCCACTCATTTATATTGCAAGTGTTGGGATCTTTGTTATTGGATCACACTTGAGCGGGCTGTTAAAGTTGTTCCACATTGTGCACTCAGTATTGTTTCACCCACCACATTGTGCACTTAGTATTGTTTCACCCATCATATTAAGAGATAAACTTCCCTCACCTCATAGCCTAGGTTTTGAGAATGATGCTCCTCATCTTATATGAGTTTGGGCTTATTTTCAACAAAATAAATGAGAATTACTTATCTAAACTATAGAGACCCGCATGTTCGGAATTACTTGTCTAAAAAATAGAATGAGGACCCTCCTCTTATATGAGTTCGAGCTTATTTTCAACATGGTATTAAAGCCACTCATTTATATTGCAAGTGTTGGGATCTTTGTTATTGGATCACACTTGAGCGGGCTGTTAAAGTTGTTCCACATTGTGCACTCAGTATTGTTTCACCCACCATATTAAGAGATAAACTTCCCTCACCTCATAGCTTAGGTTTTGAGAATGAGGCTCCTCATCTTATATGAGTTTGAGCTTATTTTCAACAAAATAAATGGGAATTACTTATCTAAACTATAGAGACCCGCATGTTCGGAATTACTTGTCTAAAAAATAGAATGAGGACCCTCATCTTATATGAGTTCAGGCTTATTTTCAACATGGTATTAAAGCCACTCATTTATATTGCAAGTGTTGGGATCTTTGTTATTGGATCACACTTGAGCGGGCAGTTAAAATTGTTCCACATTGTGCACTCAGTATTGTTTCACCCACCATATTAAGAGATAAACTTCCCTCACATCATAGCCTAGGTTTTGAGAATGAGGCTCATCATCTTATATGAGTTTGGGCTTATTTTCAACAAAATAAATGGGAATTACTTATCTAAACTATAGAGACCCGCATGTTCGGAATTACTTGTCTAAAAAATAGCAAAACCTACAAGACAATAATAATTCATCTAAAGACTGAGTCCCAGATTTTTGGGGAAAACAACTCACCTAAAGTCCCAATGGTCAGGCATAATGCACCCATAGGTCGGGCATTATTCATACCCATGTCGGGAAGAGTTCATATGAGGAGACTCGTGGGTGGGGGACAACTTTTCTATAATGGTCGAGCCCCGCAGAACATGAGGAACTCCTTAATATCTTATTAAGCAAAGTATGGCAGAATGTCTATTTTCCCTACACAACAAGGCAAAATTATCTTATTAAGGCAAGTGGTTGGTTGTCTATGTTCCCTACTACTCAGGTCGAAATTATCTTACTAAGCCAAATGTGACTGGTTATCTATTTTACATTCATGTTAGGTTGGAATTATATTACTAATCCAAATGTGGTTGTTTGTCTATTTTCCCTGCATGATAGGTCATAATTATCTTACTAAGCCAAGTATGGATAGTTTTCTATTTTCCCTGCAGGACAGGTCGGTATTTCTTGTTAAGCCAAGTATGGCTGAGTATCTATTTTCCTCGCAGGTCATGTCAAAATTATCTTATTAAGCAAAGTATGGTTGACTATCTATTTTCCTTGCAGGACAGGTCAAAATTATATTATTAAGCTAGATGTTGCTGGTTGCTTGTTTTCCGTGCATGTTAGGTCGGAATGACATAATTTGTGTAATGTGTATTTTCATTGATTGAATTGATATGTATAATACACTATTTATATACAATTGGGGGAGCTATCTAGGGGATTCTAGAACCGTATACAATAAATACAGAATATTTGTATTAATTACAAAATATACACTCAATCACCTAATATGCCCCCTCAAGCGGGACGAGAGGAATGAAGGCCCAGCTTGGATTTGAACGTCAAGAACGGCATACGAGAGTGCGGTTTGGTGAGGGCATCTGCGAGCTGTTCAGAACTCGAGACATGAGAAACGCGAATAAGGCCCTGGTGAACTTGATCACGGATAAAGTGGTAGTCAATAGCCACATGCTTCATACGCGAATGAAAAACTGGATTGGCACAGAGTGTGTGGGCCCCAACATTATCACGAAAATGACCGGAACCGGCGGATGAAAATCCAAGGTCCGACGACAAGTAAGAAACCAGGCAAGCTCGGCGGCGATGTCGTCACCACAACGATATTCACCTCGGTGAGAGGAGCGAGCAATAGAGGTTTGCTTTTTAGAGCTCCAGGAAATGGGATTTCTGCCAAGAAACACAATATAAGCAGTAGTAGAAGAGTAACCATCATCTTTATTCCCACCCCAATCGGCATCAGAGAAGGCATGAAGATCAAGGGGGCAATGAGCAAAAAACTGAAGACCGTGGCTCAAGGTGCCGGGTAAGTACCGAAGAATACGCTTGACAAGAGTCCAATGATGCTCAGTAGGTGCATGCATAAACTGAGATAATTTATTAACAGCATAGGCAATATCAGGGCGGGTAAATAACAGGTACTTCAGGGCGCCAAGAACTTGGCGGTACTGGGTGACATCAGAGTACGCAGAGGAGGGAGCAGCCGGAGAAGCGAAGGCATCAGCAGGAAGTGGCGTAGACACCGGCTTAGCATCCTGCATGTTTACCTTAGAAAGTAATTCATGAATATACTTGGACTGAGTAAGCAGGAGACCATGCGCATTAGGGTCGACTTCAATGCCGAGAAAGTAGGACAAAGGGCCAAGATCTTTAAGAGAAAACCGATTCCCAAGTGCATCAATGACCTGTTGAACATGCAACGGAGAACTACCTGTGATAACAATGTCATCAACGTATACAAGCAGAAAAGTCATAGCAGAAGCAGAGTGGTAAACAAAAAGAGACGAGTCAGCGGCAGAGTTAAGAAATCCAAGAGATAAGACAAAAGATCGCAACTCATGATACCAAGCCCTAGGGGCTTGCTTGAGACCGTAAATAGCTTTATGTAGGCGGCAAACATGTGTGGGAAAATCAGAATCCTCAAAACCAGGCGGTTGAGTCATGTAAACGTCTTCAGCTAAAGAACCCTACAAGAAAGCATTATTAACATCAAGCTGGCGAAGGGACCATCCTGAGGAGACGGCAATGCTAAGGACTAGCCGGACAGTGGTGGGCTTAACCACCGGACTAAAAGTCTCAAAATAATCGATGCCAGGACGCTGTGTAAATCCTTTTGCAACAAGACGCGCTTTATAACGCTCAATAGTACCATCTGGATTGCGTTTGATACGAAACACCCATTTGCAACCCACAACGTTGAGTGAAGGATCCGGGGAACCAAGGACCAAGTACCATTCATCGACAAGAGCGTCAAATTCAGCCAGACATAGCTTTGCCGCCAAAGTGAGAACTTTGTAAAGCTTGTTTAACGGCGGGGGTTCGATGTCGTAGTATTGAGAATCTAAGCTGGGCGGTGAGGTTTAGGAGTTGGCGAGGTTTGAAAATATTATTGCGAGCACGGGTGACCATAGGATGAGGGAGGGGAGAGAGAGGAGGAGAGGAGTCGGGTGAGTCGGATGAGTCGGTCGAAGAGGTAGAGGGCTCGGGGGCGTGGGCGAGGCGCGGTAGGTCGGGCGGGTGGGGAAGGAGAGGGGAGGAGGGGAGGGTGAGGGAGGCAGATGAGAAGGGACGGATGAGGGTGGGGGAAGATCAGAATAAAGCAAGTGATCCAGGGAAGGAAGAACATCCTCAATAGGATGACTGGCAAAAGGAAAAATATCTTCTACAAACCGTACATCGCGAGATGTATACAACCGAGCACCGGAAAGATCATAACAGAGATAGGCACTTTGGGTAAGAGAGTATCCGAGGAAGACACAGGGTAGAGACGAGGACTCCAACTCATGGTGATTATAAGGTTTTATCCAGGGATAACAGAGACAACCAAACACACGTAGCTTGGAATAGTTGGGGGACGAGGAGTAGAGTTTTTCATAAGAAGAAAGCATGGAGAGGAGTTTCGTGGGCATGCGATTGATAAGATAAACGGCCGTGCCAACGGCGTAGGACCAGTAAGTAATAGGCATAGAAGCTTGTTTCAGTAGCGTAAGTGCAGTTTCAACTATATGTAGGTGGCGGCGTTCGGAAATACCATTGTGTTGGGGAGTGTGCGGAGGAGAAGTGTGGTGAGAGATACCGTGGGTTGAGAAGAAAGGACGTAAGGCGATGTACTCAGTGCCATTATCAGAATAAACTATTTTGATGGATGTAGAAAAAAGCTTTTCAACATACAGTTTGAATTTTTCAAAGACCATGGGAACATCAGATTTTCGCGTTAAAGGAAAAAGCCAGGTGAATCGTGTGAAGTGATCCACGAAAATAATGTAGTACTTAAAACCATCAACAGAGTAAATAGGAGCTGTCCATACATCAGAGAAAACAATCTCAAGGGGATGGGTTGAACATAATGTAGAATCAGAAAATGGAAGCCGGTGGCTTTTATTGCTTAAACATTCATCACAAGGAAAAGAAATAACAGAAGACAATTCGAGATAATTATTTTTAGCTAAATGTTGAATAATAGGAAACGCAGGATGTCCACAACGGCGATGCCAGGTAGAGGTGGACGTCTTATTAGCATAAAAGGCAAATAAAGAGCTGGAGGACCAGGCATATACACCATCTTTAGCCTTTGTCCCTGGTGGAGGCAATTCCTGTCATCGTCGAATCCTTCACCAAAAGGAATCGGGTAAGAATTCAATTGTCACATTATTGTCCAAGCAAAACTTGAAACAAAATCAAATTTTGAGAAAGCCGAGGGCGCACAAAACATTAGATAAACGAAAAGAGGAAATAAAGGAATCACCAATGGAACTAATAGATGAAATGATCATCGCCAATAATGATATTTTCCGAACTCGAATAGGAGCATGCAAAGGAGAGAAGACGAGATCAAGCGTCATGTGGTGAGAGGCACCACTATCAAGTAACCGTGAGGCGGAGGCTTGAGCAGGATGAGCCCGTGGCACCGGACGAGGAGGATTGGAGGGAGGACGAGGAAGCTGCTGAAAAAATGGATAGGTGGGGCATCGTTTGGCCGAGTGACCATGAACACCGCACAATTGGCACTTACCTAAATACGGACGAGGGGGGGGACGAGCATTGGGAGGATACTGAGGAGAAGCCGAGTGGGGAGGGGGAAGGGGGTACGAGGGCGGGCTGCATGCGGGTAAGGGGCTGGGAGGGGGGACGATTTGCAGAGGGAGAGCGAGGAGGAGTACCTGAGGGCGGACGAGGCTGAATGTAAGGACGAGAGGGGTATTGTGCCGCAAAAGCTGTGTATCCAGGGGCTGGCTGTGATGATAAAAGGCCAGCTTCAAAGTTAAGCAACTTTTCGTGCAACTCTTCAAAGGGAATGAGCGTGTCACGAGCTTGTACCGCACGAGATAAATCCGCATATTCCGGCCCCAAATTATTTAACACCAAATCAATCAAATCCTCTTTATCAACAGGAGCATCAAGTGCCGCAAGTTCATCAGAATTAGCTTTAATGGATGACATGTATGCAGAAATAGAAAGGTTACCCTTGACAGTAGAGCGGAGGTGATGTTTAAGCTGCTTAATCCGACCTCGACTATGGCGGCCAAACGTGTCTTCTAGTGCAACCCACGCTTCACGAGCAGATTTGGCATGCTGGATAATAGGTGTTAAATCAGTCGACAAGGAACCAAGCAGAAGATTCACAATTAGAGCATCCTGTCGGCCCCATAGCAAGAATTCCGGGTTCGGGTGCGACTTTCCGTCAGCGGTAATAAGAGGAGATGGAGCCGGTTTTGTGCCATTAATGAACCCAAGGAGATCATGACCGGATAATAGGCTGGTGATTTGCAATTTCCAGGCTTGATAATTCGAAGTCGTGAGTTTCAGCGGAGCATGAAGTGCCGGGTTGAAAGAAATGATAGAGGAGGCCGAATTGGAGATGGAGATGGCGGTAGAAGTGGAGGAGGAGTCCAATTGAGACATGGAAAAAGAATGGAAAAAGAAATGGTGGTTAACAGAGAATGGGAAAAAGAATGGGAAAAAAAAAAAAAAATGTTTGTTAACAGAGAAGAAAGGAGGCAGACGATGGAAGGGAGGGAGGATCGGGAGAATTAAATTCTCAAAAGCTCTGATACCATGACATAATTTGTGTAATGTGTATTTTCATTGATTGAATTGATATGTATAATACACTATTTATATACAATTGGGGGAGCTATCTATGGGATTCTAGAACCGTATACAATAAATACAGAATATTTGTATTAATTACAAAATATACACTCAATCACCTAATACGGAATTATTTTATTAAGCCAAATGTGGTTGATTTCAGTTTTCCTTGTAGTATTGGTTGAAAATATATTACCGAGCCATATATGACTGACTATCTATTTTCCCTACAGGTTGGACCATAATTATCTTATCACGCCAAGTATGTTTAGGTATATATTTTTCTTGCAGATCATGTAGAAATAATATTATATATTAAGCCAAATATGGTTGGTTATCTATTTGCCTGCAGGTCAGGTTGAAATTATCCTTATCTCCATCCCCATTCTTCTACACAATAACTTCAAAATCACATTCTATATGATAATTAAATTGTAACCCAAGAAAAGAAGTGCTATTAAATGACGGTACAAGTAGAATAACGAAAGAGAGACATAATGCATTGTGGAAAGAATGCGGTAGACCAACATCACCAACCACATCCCTAACTTTTTCATTGTGTGTATAACATTGTGTGGTGATACTTTGAGCTACTCTCACGTGTGAATAATATAAAACAAAAAATAAAGATGAAGCGTTATGGAATGCGGAAAAAAAGTTTAGAAGTGCGCAAAATACTTTATCTAAGTAATTTTTTTTTTTCAGGGGGTGCATAATTTTTTTTTCGGTGTAATATACACTGTTTTTCTTCGGTTCAGGGGGTTCCGAGGACCCCATTGTTGTGCATGTGTGTCCGCCTCTGAAGACAAGTAAGATAAGTTGTGAGTGAAGGTCTGACAGAATTTCTCCGTGGAACGGGATGTACCAGTTAAGGCTACCTACGTATCCTCTCTCTGGTGGGATCAATCCATACGTAGTTCTGAGTGGGTATTGACAGAAAGAGTTGTTTTCTTGTGTTGAGTGAGAAGTATGTTAAAGGCGTACCTTTCACCATTGAAGGAACGAGAGATACATATAGAGACCTTGTTTGAAGAAGACAGTTGTAGCGTAGAATTAGAAAACATGGAATGATTTCCCGAGAAAACCGTTCGGTACATTTTGGAGGTGATGAAGGTTGGTTGACTCCATGATTAAACCTTGTATGCAGAAAGACTGTGCATGACTTGACACAATTAATAAGATGGGGCTACAAATATTCCGATGGTGACCCGAGGATGGGAATTAGACAACTCTCGTCTATATAAGGTTCGAGACAAGGCTTGAAGACAGAGTATCGCATGAGTACTCAAAAATCCAAAGAACACATGAAACCGAACAAGAGCTCTAAGGTCCCTGTTAGAATATGAATGACTCAACCCGACCCTGAAACTTTTCTTGGCTCGTTGAGGCAGGCTTAGCTCTAGCTTAGGCGAGCCTGTTTTTAGTTCCAGAACTCAGAAATTCCATTTGAGTCATTCTTAGGTGAATCCTACTCAACCAAGCAGCAAAAACAATTAACACAACTCGAAATACGAATTTAAAGTTTGCCTAAACTTAAAAACACATAAAACAAATGCATAAGGGGTTTGGAGATTTATACTAACAAGAATTAGAAGTAGAATCCATAATCTTCCAACGAGATCTCCTCCGCACTAGGTGGTGAAACCCAATCGCTTGCATGCTCCTAAGATTCTATAAAGATTCAATCTTCAAAAGTTTTTCAAAGATCCTACTTTTTAGCTTTTTGTGTCTAAGTATTTTGAGAGAACACTTCTCTATAATAATGTGAAAAGTGGTGCCTCAAATTCTATTGGGAGATTATGGTATTAATCTCATTTAAACACCTTTTAAATAGACTTAATTAGGGCTCCCACGGAAAGATCTAGATCTCTCATTTAGGCTTAATGATTATGTGGGCATTTAGGCCCTTCAGGGATTTCTTAATCCTTTAGGTAATTAGCCTTTTAGGATAAGCCAACTTAATCTATTAATTAAAACCCACTTTAATTAAAAGCCTTTATTTAATCTAATTAAAGAACTAGCCTATGTAGGAAACTAATTTCTTAATTATTTTCTTCCCATTTAATAGTCACATTAAATTATATGAATCTTATTCAATAATATCATATATGTAATTCTTGACTATTTAATTTTGTGGATAACAATTTCAAATTCACATAAAATACTTAGACTTAGGACAAACACTTTTTTTCCATCATTCCGAGAATAGCTCATTTTTATCTTGGAGTGCTACTTTGGTGGTTTATGAGTTTATAAGTCGGGGCCCTTAATCCTATATCTAAAAACCCTAAAGATCCCAATGGCCGACCATACTCTTCAGTCGAATCACCCGCCTCATAGATCTTAGCGTCATATCACCATAGAGACATGATTGCCCTCTTCCGGAATATATAACATCTTTATTCTACTATCCATATTGTTAACGAGTGTCCACTGATATAACAATTATCTATGGATAACATTCACTA
Organism: Gentiana macrophylla; assembly: GCA_026214975.1. Classification (NCBI taxonomy): domain Eukaryota; kingdom Viridiplantae; phylum Streptophyta; class Magnoliopsida; order Gentianales; family Gentianaceae; genus Gentiana; species Gentiana macrophylla. The sequence continues at coordinate 75,013 of JAOBSW010000501.1, read as the reverse complement.
ACAGTTCGTATATGGCGCAAGACATTGTCCGTAAGACCTCTCCATAACATTTTATCCTCGACCGACCATTAATCCATTAGTGACCGATATCATTTGATAACATCAAAGGTGCGCACAATATTCAATCAGTACTATGATTAACAAATGAGGGAATTGTCCTTCCACTTCTTATTCCAAGGAATGAGTGAACTCCTTCTTTGTGACTTACATTCCCAGCTACCAGTCCATGAGTGATGCTAAAATGGTCCTGATTAAAGAAAGCATCACTAAGCTAACTGTACCGCCAAATCAAACGATACCCTTGAAAAGCCATGACTCTAGAATCACATCAAATTAAAGATTCAATTTATAAATGACCATCTAATGATTCAAATTAGAATTTTCATTACGGACTTGGTACGAAATCATCATATCAAATCAGTCAAGTACTTTGTGAACTCTTTCACATGTAAGTGTAGCCACAAATTAAAGGTGTCCAACACCGACGGCCCGGATCAGGCGGTCACACTTTAAGACCTCGTTTGGATTGGAAGAATTTAAGGGAAAAGAAATGATATGATTTAGAAGGATTCAAGTTTTGATGTTTGGTATGTTTTATTTTGAAGAAAAGAAAATAGAGCAATGGAGAAGGACGGTTATCTACAATTTGGGTGGTCTCTTTTCCTCCGAAACATGTGAGAAACGGAAGTAAACAATTCATTTTTACCAAATTTGAATTGACAATCTCTATCTCTTTTCCTTTTTGTGTCGTTTTATCCGAACACTCAAAACAGATTTCACAATCTCTCATTTCCCTCTCATTTCTTTTCTGCAGCTATCTTTCCTTTTCTTTTCTATCTCATTCATTCAACCCAAACGGGGCCTATGTTTTGGGGCACTAATGGTGGTTTGACCATGAAATTTGAACTTTAGTCAATTCCCACCGGACTCAATTTTTAATTCTAAAACTTTTGTAAATCAAAAAAGGATCAATCATAAATTTATAATCGAGCATTCGACCCCCTTGTGTATTGGCCTAATAAGACATTGTCTTTATTATTGATATATTATACTACTACAAGTTGGTTGCATCAACATATCAATGGAAGATAGGGTTGATACCACATAATATCAGCAGGACCATTGGAAAATTTGACTTAAATAAAATTAAAACATACACGGTTGACGGTTATACGGCCCTCGGCAAGGGCGGATGTAACGCTCCGTTCTCGGACACCGAGTCCTTATCCGGAAAGAGAATATTCGGCACTGATGAGAGGATTTTTCACGATCCAAAAACCAAACAATATTTATAATCCATGAAACTCATATACCGTGAAACCACTCTCTAACCGGCCAAACACCGGGTCGATCGTAGTAGAATGGCAAAGAGTACGGGGTCGATCCCACGAGGAAATTGGGTCGAATATGAAACCTGTGTTAAAATCGGTGAACAAAGATAATGCGAAGAAGATAAACGATCGAAGCCCATACTAAGCTACGGCACGAAAAAGGGATTCAAAGCATGAACTAACGACAATAAGCAATCCCATCGACAAAAGATCGAAACAATCAAAGCAAAATCGAGAGAAAGCAAATCGACAAAGGGAACTCACAAAATCGACATCGAAATACATTAGATCTGAAAGCCCATGTCCCAAATAGACAAAAGATCCAGTCTTTAATCCCTATCGTGACCCGCGACGCGAAATCCACAAGCAATCGATCGAATACGCACCTTCGACTATCATAACAAAACTAAAGATCTAATCTAAAAGCATGGGCCCAAGCCTTGATCCGACTGTTTAGATGTCAACCTGCATGACAGCCGCCGGAGCGGCTGGGTTGAGCACCTAAGCCGGCCTCGAGCTCAGTCCACGCTGAAAAAAATGAGAGTATGATGCTCTCTTTCTATGGAGCCTCTTATATAGAGCAAAAATCGCGAGTTTGAGCCGGTGGGCCGACCAACTCGGCTCGCTTTGACCTGTCTTCAGTAAATCATTAAAATCTCCTGTGTGTAGCTCCGAATTGAACGATTCAAGATGCGCCGGAAAGCTCGTTCAATTCCTACAACTTTCATGAAGACGACTTGACCATAAAATGCTTCCTCGATGGGTCAAAATGTAGCTCAAAGGACCGGACTGGTGGAAATCGAACTCGCCACAATCTGCTGCTGCTTCGGCTGCGATGTTTGAGGTGTATATATAGTCCAGGGTACTTGTCCGTGCGGATAAAAGGCTATCCGTGACGGATAGTTCATCATTTTCCAGATCGTCCGTACGGACAAAATGTGTCATCCGTACGGACAACTCTCTGGTTTTGCCTCCAGATTGCTCCATTTCGATAAACTCTGCATAAACACTTCATAACTTCTTCATCCGACCTCTGATTGGGGTGATTAAAAAACCATTAGAAAGATCTTTGAATTATCTACAACTTTCGTGAAGACACCATGACCAGAAAATGCCTCCATAATCAGTCAAAATGCTGATGAAGTGAACATATGGTGAGAGAAACAACTATTTCTCTTCCTTTTCTTATTCTTTCTTCTTCCTTGGCTCATTCTTGCACCTTGATCACACTTATCATCATACTTCTCGCCTTTCGGGCTCTCGAGACACCCTAGTCCTGCATCCATATGAAAACAACAAGCAAACGCATAACCCCGCAAACTACGTGTGCTCGGGAAAAACGAGTATAAAATGCTAAAATAAGGTCGAGTTTACGGAAAACCGACAATCACTCGCCGTGCAATAAAACCTCATTTAATACTCAAAATAGGGTCTAAACTCACCCGAAACATGCCGTAAATGTGATAATCGTGGGAATCATCAGACAGAATGTATCAGAAAGTTGGTTCTATCACCACCCCACACTTAGCCTTTACTCGTCCTCGAGTAAATTAGGCGTTCAAACAATACCAAGGAATCAACTTTACGGTACATGCATGCATTTCAAAATATCGAGGTAAAAAGAACTTAGTTAAGTGAATGTATTACTTTGACTCTACTAGATCATGACACGGAGTGAGTGTGTGTTGAATGACGACGACTTATGCTTAATACGATTTCGGGCTTGGAATACCGGACAAATGACTTTACACAATCCTGCCCTTCCTAGAATCTCCACTAATCGGGACTAACCAAGGTTAAACACGGTCCAAATAGACTTGAATGGTTATAACGATAGTCTAGGGTAAATTCGGTTAATCGAAAAGGGTAATTTGGGAAACTGGAGAAAAGAAGTACGAGTGAACATAATCCAATCACGTACCACGTCTTCCTTACTATACAAACCATCCAAACTCCTTTTTGATCATTTTCGACACTTTGGGAACTATAGGATACTGAAATACCCGAACTCATTGCCAAACTCGACTATGTTTCAAGTGTCGTGAGGTGAGCTCGAATACTTAGCACCTATCTGACTATCCCAACCCTAACATCATCATTGCTTTAAGCTCGTTGCCTTTTTCAACCCTTTATTTCTATATACAACACAATTATTTGATTTGAATTTTTTTTTGAATGAAACTCGAGCATCCAAATTTCACCGAGCTCATCCTCTCCTTATAGCTCTAAAACTGAGGAAACAACAACCCGACTCAAAAACAACATCTCCTCACCCCACACTTGCCTTGGCAAGTGTGGTTTAACAAGAGACTAAGTCCACTCAGGAGGTCAAATGAAGGGAATGTGACCAAAATAAGGCTCAAGGGTAGGTTTCTGACTAAGTAACGAAACGGCTATAAAGCGAATGGTGGTCGGACCATTCTATCAAGGCTGAGAGGGGCTACGAAGGTCAAACATTCGGCTCAGGCTTATTTGGCTAAAGTAGGGTCAAAAAGAACGCCAAAACTGTCATCCCGTGTTCCTACCAAGGCCAATCCTTCTATTTTGCCTCGAAACTAGGGGTACATGTGTGTAAAGTAATCGTGATAAGCATAACCGTCGTCAAACGTGTACTAAAAAGTGTTCCGTATCATGACAATATAGACTCACTGTGAGACATTCACAAAACTAAAGACCTTTCACCACTCAATTGTGACCAACATGCATGTAACGTGGTGTTAAAATCTTGGAAAAATTTGAAAAACGGCCTAAAAATAGACTCGGAAACGAGTAAAAACCAAGTTTATCACATCACGGCATAATACTTTTACGAACATGCGAATGAGCTAAGTCGCTCCCCCTCCCTTTTAAGTGAAGCACCGTCCTCGGTGTGAACGAAGGAAAAAGAAAGACTTAGCTTATGAGCCCGGCAAAACGGCGTGATCAAGTCCCGTAACGGTCGTGAAATTAGTCCATCCCGAAACCCTAGTCATTGAAAACATCCAAGAAATACATGCACGGGACATGGTCCGCGTGCCAAAGCATATAATATGGGGGATTCCGGGGATAATAAAAAGAACAACCTCGTCACGTCAGAAAACTTGAACAAGTATGTCACAAAGATAGTCAAATATGATTCAAATATACAATGGCAACCAGTCCACAAATCCAAAACAAGTCACAGAAAGCATGAATAGGTGAAAAAGTAGCAACAAAGTCATCTCAAAACAAACCAGAAAGATAAGGGGCAAGTCCAATAAATATAGAAAGTGACAATCTAAGGAATGACGTAAAAAGGAACAGCATAAACTCTACGCGCTCGTCTGATCCTCAGATGTAGGTGGTACCGTGCCTGCAACATCTGTAGACGTAGTAGGAGGAGTCTCAGAAGTCGAAACTGGGGTGGCCTGAGATGTCGGGGCTGGAACAGTCTGAGAGGGGTCAGCCTCATCCACTGGAGCAGACGCAGCAGCTCTAGAAGCCGTCTCAACCGCATCCTCCTCGAGACAAATCGCTATGGCCTCCTCAAGAACCGGTGCAAACTCGTAAGATCGTGTGTCCAAAGCAAGCTTTGGCATCACCGGTACCAGTGTCCCAAGTGCCTGTAAACCCTGAATAACTGTATTCATCTGCACCCTCTGTCGGTCTAACATTTGACGCACCCCATCCATCAACAAATAACGATTACGAGCAGCAATGGGGATTGTAGGAATGAAACCTGATGCGCTTCCTCATCGCTCGTAACAGACCCCTGACCCTTGGCTCACCTTCACCCTCGACAGGTAACTTCCCCGGGCCTGACTCGTGCTGAGGACTCAAGGAAACGGGCTTCTTCAGAAAACGTTCATCCTCGTCGTAGTCCTTCACTCCGGCTTGCAAACACAACCCATTCAACAAATGAATACACATGAGCTTCGTACGTTGATCCTTTCGAGTTCTGGTAAGCTCTCTGTATAAAACCCGGCCAACATCAATCGGTATCTCAAAGTGTAGTGCATACAAAAGATCGCCAAATCTATCATGATGAACTTGTGAAAATTATCCTTTGGGAGTAGGCGATTCTGCACAAACCGAGCCTTAACCTTCCAAATTCGAGAAAAATTAGTCGCCTTAAGCATATACCGGACATCGGTGGCCACATGGGGTCTCGTGGGGCCAAGGAATCGCAGGGTCGATTGCTAACCGGAGCTCCTCAAACGGATCCCCTCCCTTGTCTTGCTTCTCTTTATAACATCTAGGTAATCCGTAGCGACAACCGGAGCCTTGTAAAAGCGTAAATAGTCTCGGGGGTGAAGGGCACATCCACATTTCTAACTCGAACTACACCCGTGTCTAGGTCCACCTCACTCAAATTGGCCAAAACTCCCGGCCAACGTGTAATTCGGTTTCTCAAATTGAAATCCGGTACCTTGACAAAATCAACCCACTTCCGCTTTATCGATTGTCCTTGAAGCTCTTCTCAACCTTTTCCATGTCGACCTCCCTTTCTAGGATCTCTACCTTTAAACCGCATCCTAAAAGCCGCCTCCGCACTATCATTAACGAACCTCTCTCGATAAGGCACAACTCCCTAGGTGCCTTCCTAGCCGCAGCCTTTCAAATCAAACTCGAACCTCTCTCGAGTCACCACTTGACCTCCCGGGCCGCCTCTAACCTCACTAGGCCGCTTCAACCGTACACTTGCACCCGCAATGGGTTTAATCGTCATGAGGCTTGGCCTGCCTCGGGTCTACCAAAGGTACTTCCTCATCATCGAATCATCGCCTCAATCCCCACTCGCCTCATCTACCGATCTCCATACAAAGGCCTTTTCCTAGCCTCTCTAACAGGTCTACTCTCCCTGTCTCCACCTATGACTAAAGGCTTATTCAACGAATCAACCGGAATATCCTCAAGCCTTTTCTTTTTTTGAGGGGGTTCTAAAGCTTTCCCCTTACCCTTTCCAGTCATAAACTTGACCTTAGGACTCATTCTCACACAACTGAACCACAGCAAACCACCACAGTCAACACAATCAACACAATCAACCCAAAACCGCAATCCAAAACCGTAATCCAAAATAACCGAAACCAACAACCAAAACAACCATGCAGGTGTACCCACAACACCCAACACCGCCAACAACAACAATGCAACAACCAAAATGAGAAAAAGAACAAAATCAGTAAAAGCTCGATCGAGGCTCGACTCGAAAATCGACCCCGAGAAAAAGTTGAAAAAAACTCAAAAAGTTTGTTGATACTTACCAAGATCGGTGTCAGGAGTGCAATGGTGCGATCGGAATCCCGAACGATCCACGATCGGGCCAAAAATCGGATTTTTGTAGCGGAGCCAAACGAGGGTGAAATCCTTGATTCTCCAAAATGAGTGTTTGTTTGATGATTTTGGTTGTAGAATCGAAGAGATGGAGTAGCAAGGTGATTATAGCAACGAGAATGGGTGAGAACGGTGAAGAAATAAGGATTTGGTGTGTTGGGGAGGAAAAAGGGGCGGTTATCGGCTCGTGTGTGTTGAGGAGGGAAATAGAGAAAATGGTGAAGAAATCGGTGGTTATAGGGGGTTCTGAGGGTGTCCAGACGGACAGGTTTCTATCCGGACGGACATGGAAGAACTGTCCGGACGGATGGAATTGATGTCCGGATGGACAGGTGCTCTGCCTAGACAATATGAAAACCAGTGATATATCCGGACGGATGGGTATTTGTGTCCGTCCGGACAAGGGTAAAAACAGGGGAAAAGTGATTTTTAGCATGAAGGCCCCCTCGATCATCCGGATTCAATCCTCAACACCAAAAACAGCAAAACAAGTTCAAAACCAAAGAAAAACACAGAAATGATGGGTTGCCTCCCACCGAGCGCCTTTGTTTTATGTCGTTGGCTCAACATAGTGACTTATACTATATCGGTTTTTTCAAGATTATACTACCGATACGAGCAAGGAAAACGAGGTGTAGAAAGAGAGAACGAATAAAGTGAGTTATAAGGTGAAAATGTCATGCATTGGAGTCCATGACGGGACTAAACACTTGGCTTCCTCTATCTTAGGATCCTCCAAAATCACCACTTCGAGAGCTTCATCAAACAAGAACTTTTCATACTTCTTCAAACGAAGGCCATTTGTGATTGAAGTCCCATGCTTGGGGTGCTTTATCTCTACAAATTTCTGAGTCAAAAATCCTCTCAATCGTGTAGGGTCCCGACCATCGAGACTTCAACTTTCCCGAAAAAGATGCAAACGAGTATCATACAATGTAACCTCATCTCCTACCTCAAACTTCTTCGGCTTTATCAATTGATCGTGGAGAAGCTTGGTTTTCTTTGTATCTTGCCGAACAATCATAGGCTCGTAGTCGAAACTCCTCCAATTCAACTAACTGAGCCATCCTTCTCTCTCCACTAAGAGTCTCGTCCATATTTAAATCTTTAATAGCCCAATGCGCTCTATGCTCAACTTCCACTGGTAAATGACACGTTTTTCCAAAGACAATCATGTACGGCGACATACCAATTGGAGTCTTGAATGCGTTCTGTGAGCCCAAAGAGCGTCATCCAACTTTTTAGACCAACTCTTAGAATTTCTAGAATCCTTTTAATACCTCGGTTTGAAACCTCCACTTGGCCACTCGTTTGGGGGTGATAGGCTGTTCCCAACTTATGAGTCACCCCATACTTAAGAAGTAGCTTATCTAAGTCTCTATTCGCAAAATGAGTGCCATTGTTAGAAATGATAGTTCTAGGTACTCCAAACCGTGTGAAAATGAACTTTTTTAGAAACTTAATGACCACGTGTCTTTCATTAGTGGGGTTTGCAATCGCTTCCACCCACTTCGAGACGTAATCACAAGCTACCAAAATGAACTTGTTGCCAAAAGAAGAAGGATAGGGTCCCACAAAGTCTATTCCCCAAACGTCGAAAACCTCACAAACAATGATAGGTCGTTGAGGCATCTCATTTTTCTTAGAAATTCTCCCCGAACGTTGACACGCGTCACAGGTTTTTACATAAGCATAGGCATCCTTAAAAATTGTCGGCCAATATAGCCCGCTTTGCAAAACCTTCAATGCGGTCCTTTGTCCCGATAAATGGCCCCCGGCCTCTCTATCATGGCAAAAGGATAACACGCTCAATCTCTCACCCTCAGTTATACATCTCCTCAGAACGCCATCAGCACACAATCGAAACAAGTAGGGATCCTCCCAAACGAAGTATCTAGCCTCACTCACTAACTTCCTCCTCTCGATTCTCGCCTAACTCCGACTCGATAAATCCACTTTCCGTAAATTCACTATCGGTGCAAACCATGGAGCTCCTCCTTTCCTTTCTTCTTCAAAATTCCCTCGTTTTTCCGGTAACATAGTGTCTACAACAAAAAGTCGCTCATCCGAAACGAGTCATTTATTTCAACCCTTTCGATTCGTCACCTCAACTGCTCAATCCGACTAAGATGATCGGCTACCACATTCTCACAACCTTTACGGTTTCTAATTTCCACATCAAACTCTTGAAGGAGCAAAATCCATCTCAACAAACGCGGTTTCGCATCCTTCTTAGCGAACAATTATTGCAATGCGGAATGGTCCAGTATGGACAATCACTTTAGACCCCACCGATAGGATCTAAACTTGTCGAAAGCAAAACTCATCGCCAACAATTCTTTCTCGATCGTAGTGTAGTTCATGTTGAGCCGAATTCAAGGTGTGACTTGCATAATAAATCGGTCGAAACAACTTATCCACCTTTGTCCTAACACCGCCTCATGTCAAATCGCTAGCATCGCACATGACTCAAACTCTTGCTCCCAATTTGGAGCTATCAAAATCGGTGCCTGAGTCAAAAGCTTCTTAATCTCCTCGAAAGCTTCCACACACTCATCATAAAAAGTCACATTTACTCCCTTCTTCAATCTAGAGGTAAGAGGTGTAGCCTTTTGGGCAAACTTAGGGATAAATCTACGATAAAACCCCGCATGCCCCAAGAAAGATCTTAACGTTTTCAAACTAGTAGGCATAGGCAACCCGGAAATAGCATCTACCTTAGCCCTATCAACCTCTATGCCCTCAAATGAGACCTTATGACCTAGGACAATTCCTCGCCACCATAAAATGACACTTCTCCCGGGCAAAATCAAATCGCCTCCTCACTTTGCTAGCGAGCACCCTATCTATATTAGCCAAGCATGCATCAAAACTGTCCCCAAAAACGTAAAATCATCCATAAACACCGCCATACACTTATCAATCAAATCAAAGCAAAATGGCAATCATGCATCTCTGAAATGTCGCGGGTGCGTTACACAACCCGAAGGCATTCTTCGAAATGCAAAGGTGCCATAGGGCAAGTAAACGTGGTCTTTTCTTGGTCATTGACATCAATGTGAATATGATAATAACCATTAAATCCATCGAGAAAACAATAAAATGCATGACCAAAGAAGCTTTATCTAACTCTTGATCAACAAACGGGAGTGGGAAATGATCCTTCCTAGTCTTTTCATTCAACATGCGAAAATCAATGCGGACTCGATGACCAAAGAATGTATGCATGAAAAAAGACTCACCTTGCTCATTTGTTAGCACCGTAATGCCGCCCTTCTTAGGTACCACCTGTGTGGGACTCACCCACTCACTGTCCGAGATGGGGTAGATGATGCCCAACGTCAACATTTTCACCACTTCCTTTCTTACCACTTCCAGTAAATGCGGGTTTAGTCACCTTTGCGGTTGACGCCTCGGTCTCGCCCCATCCTCGAGAATGATTTTGTGCTTACATATGTCGGCACTAATCCCTTGATATCCACCATTTTCCATCCAAAACTCGCTTCCTCTTCTTCAAGACTTGAACTAGCTTTACTTCCTGCAAGGTCATAATGAAGCGTATATAATAACCGAAGTAAATCACTACCTTCAAGGAAAACATATTTGATATGTTGAGGAAGCGGTTTCAACTCCAAATCCGTCGATGGTTCCTCAATGGATGGCTTTGGCATATCCTCCGGCGAACCGAGATCCGGTTTCTTAGTCCAAATTAGCTTCCATGAACTCTCCCGCCTCGAGATGCATGGCATAAACTCGCATCACCCGGTGTCGCGTCAATACCTTGCATGATTTCATCAAACATTTCTCCAATGGTTCCTTGTGCCCCTGCAAATTCACATTCTCCAAAACACACGGGTGGATGACATCTATCGAAAAACAATCGTTCATCTCATTCTCGGGGTGTTTCATGGTTTTGTACACATTAATCTTGACACTATCTTGACCAACTCTTAAAATTATATCCCCCCTCTTAACGTCTATCAAGGTCTCCCCAGTATTTAGGAAAGGCCGACCTAACAAAGAGGTGTCTTAGAATCAGAGTCCATATCAAGAACCACGAAATCAACCGGAAACACAAATTCATCAACTTGAACCAACACATCCTCGGCTACTCCTAGCGGTGTCCTAACTGACCTATCCGCCATTTGCAAGGTCATGCCGGTTGGTTCTAATCTCCCTAGGCCCAAATTTATCATAAAAGCGACTTTGGCATCAAACTAACCGATGCCCCCAAATTGCAAAGCACATTTTTGAAAACAGTTTCTCCTATGGTTATCGGGATAGTAAAACTGCCCCTATCTTGAATTTTGGGTGGGATTTTATTCTCGAAGATGGCGGAACATTCGTAACTCAACTGGACCATCTGTTGCATTTTCTCTTTGCTTGAAAGCATATTCTTTAAAAACTTGAAATATGATGGGATGTTAGCAATGATATCCAACATTGGCATGGTCACTTCAAATTTCCTCAACATTTCTAAAAATTTGGCTTGACTTTGGGTCAAGACCTCCTTTTTAGTTGTTTTGGGAGGAAATGGTAAAGTGGTCACGTCAAAACCCGGGGGAGGAGGGGGAATTTTACCTTTACTACCTTTAGGCCTGAGTGGTGGCGATGGCTCTTCTTCCTTTACATCAATGATTATCGTATCCGACTTTGGCCTCGACGCTTCTTCCCACTTTCGCTTGTATTCTTCCACTTCCTTTCCAACCTCGAGATTCTCTCTTTTTCAGCCATTTTCTCAACATCCTCATCAAAACCTTCTTGCTCACCCAACGGCCCTTTGTAATCACTGCACTTCTCTTTCTCGGAGTTTGGTGTCATCTTCTCAAGTTCTCGACCTTGTTGATCCGCTTTTTTACCGCTCCGGGTGACTACCGCACAAACATCTTTAGATTCCTTAGGGTTCCTCTCCATGTTACTGGGTAGCCCCGCACTCAAAGGCGGTTGAGATCTATTCTCGGTCAATCGCCCATCTCAATCTCCAAATTCCGTATGGCGCTCTCTGTTCAATCACAAGCTTATTCAATCGATCAAGCCCTTCTTCCGAAGACTTCCTTTGACTTCCCGGACTACCCCTTGTTGATTATTGAAGCTGCTTTTGCTTATGGGCATTCGGATGTTGATAAGTCTCGCACTTTGATTCCCGGCTTGTTGAGTATTCTGTTGGTTGTTTGCGCTTGTTGCCCTTGCTCTCGACTCCCATTATCTCTATTCGATTATTGCCCCATTGGCCTTGTCGATTCGACCCCAACTCGTTACCTGTACTTTGATTTTGGCTTTCATAACCTTGGTTGTTGAAGTTTTGATGTTGTCGACCCCAACTACCTTGATTATTCTCTCTCCAACCACCTTGGAAATTCACGAGGGTTCCTTGCTCTCTATTCTCGATTCCAACCTCGGTTGCCTTGGCCTTGACTATTTTGGTTCCACCTCGGTTGCCTCGGTCCCACCCCCCGGCCACCTTGATTTCCTTGGTTCCAATTTTGGCCTTGATGGTTGTTATTCCATGAATTCCCAAAATTCTCGGTTCCTCCCATTATTCCCAATTGTTGTGATTCCAAACTTTTCCTTGGTTGTTGTTGCCCTGATTCCAATTCCCTCCAATTATTTCCAATGTAATTCACATCATTCGATTGCATCTCTTCTTCCATGTCAAGTCCCATTGATGATTCAAAATCTTGATAGTATGGTGGAGCTGCGAGCTTGGATTATTACCCCACTGATTGTTTGGATTCGCTGGCCCACCAAAACTCTGCTGTTGCCCAAACTGAGGGTTCTTCCCGGGACTTTGTTGACTACTACCACTCGAGCTTCCCACTCCCAACTGCTGAGTGCGGCTACCAACTCTTCCACCACTGCAACTGGTTGTGGCTGAGACACACTTGCTATAGGTTGTTGAGGAATCGGCTGTGGGACCGGCTGTGGTGTCTGTCGAGGTAACTGTTGAGGACAAGCCGACCTACTTGGATTCGAACAAAACTGAGCTGAATGATTACCTCCACATAACTGACAAACCTGTAATGCTTCTTCCATTTTCTTCACCTTGGTTTGCAGTGCCAACAACTCATTGTGTGCAGCTGTCTCTTTGTCCAACTGTTCTCCAAGTGCCTTGACAGTTTGGTGAGACTCATTCGGGTTGTCTGTCCCTGAACTTGAGACCCATTCATCATCCCTTTCAATTGCATCATTGATATGTTGCATAGCCAACTCGGGTCAATCTTGTCAAACCCTTTCCACTTGCCGCATCCAAAAGATTTCTATCCGATTTATCCAAGGCTCGATAGATTTTTATGACTTGTTCAACCGTACTCAAATTGTGGGAGGGCACTTTTTCATCAAAGCTCAAACCTCTCAATTGTCTCTTTCATAGTCTCTCCTTTTCTCCCACTAAAGTTATGAATTTCACGCTTCAAATCTTCAATCTTTGCCGGAGGAAAATACTTTTCGTAAAAACATCGGCCACTTCCACCCAAGTAGATAGGGAGCCATTTGGTAAGGTGTTAAACCATGTTTTTGTAGCCCTCTCAAAGCAAATCAAACATCATCAACTTGAGTGCCTCCTCGGTCACTCCATTATACTTCAATGTCGAAATTATTTGTATGTAATTGTCCAAAAACTCATTAGGATCCTCATTCCTTTGCCCATAGAAAACCGCATTCTCACTGATAAGATTTATGACATTTTGCTTTGGTTCCATGTTGTTAGCATGGACAGCGGGAATTCTGATTGGATTGTGGCCAGTCCCTTGGTATGGAGTAACCACATAATCTCTCGCTGAAACAAACCCTTGATTGGCAGGTGGGTCATTCTTGTCGTTGATTCGCGTTATTCTGATTAGCTTGAAGAAGCTGATTCTGTGCCGCTAATTGTTGAACCAACTGAAGTAAGTGCTGATTGTCCTGACCCAGTGCTTGTTGTTGAAGTTGTACATTCCCTTCCAAGGCGGGATCGAACAAATACCTCCCACCTGTCACGTGGAGGAGGGGTGTTTAGATGGCCCAATCCTCCAACTTGAGATGTATCATCGCCATTCAACCTATCTCTTCCGCTGGTCATCATACTTTCTTCCTCTAAAGAAGAATCTGAAGCTTCTTGTCCGTCCACGGTGTCTGAAGCCGAGGCAGACGATCGTTTCCTCAATTGGCTTGCGTGCCTATCAATCTCCGGGTAAAAAGGCTCTAGAGGAGTCCCCGGGTCATACACTGCAAGTCAAATCAAACAACAAGAAAACAATAAAAGAAAACGACCTAAGCCCAAGCTTTCGGTCAACTTTTGTGATATCAAAGCGTTACCAATCCCCGGCAACGGCGCCAACTTGATAAGCGGATTTTTCACGATCCAAAACCCAAACAATATTTATAATCCACGAAACTCATATACCGTGAAACCACTCTCTAACCGGCCAAACACCGGGTCGATCGTAGTAGAATGGCAAAGAGTACGGGGTCGATCCCACGAGGAAATTGGGTCGAATACGAAACCTGTGTTAAAATCGGTGAACAAAGAACATGCGAAGAAGATAAACGATCGAAGCCCATACTAAGCTACGGCACGAAAAAGGGATTCAAAGCATGAACTAACGACAATAAGCAATCCCATCGACAAAAGATCGAAACAATCAAAGCAAAATCGAGAAAGCAAATCGACAAAGGGAACTCACAAAATCGACATCGAAATACATTAGATCCGAAAGCCCATGTCCCAAATCGACAAAAGATCCGGTCTTTAATCCCTATCGTGACTCGCGACGCAAATCCACAAGCAATCGATCGAATACGCACCTTCGACTATCATAACAAAACTAAAGATCTAATCTAAAAGCATGGGCCCAAGCCTTGATCCGACTGTTTAGATGTCAACCTGCATGACAGCCGCCGGAGCGGCAGGGTTGAGCACCTAACACTACTACAAAAAAGCATAAAGATCACGGTTTTTAAGTGTGATATATTCACATTAGTCACGGCTTCTATAGTGTGGCATATTGAGGTGTGACATAAAGTACTTTAATCCAATCACTGTTACAAACTGTGACCTATTATAATAGTTATCACACGTAGAAACTGTGATCTATTATAGTTGGCATCACACTTAAAAACCGTAATCTATTATAACTTCATCAAATTTAAAAACTATGATCTATTATAGTTATTATCATGCTTAAAACCCGTGATCTATTATAGTTGTTATCACACTTAAAAACCGAGATCTATTACAATTAAAACACATTTAAAAACTGTGATCTATTTTAGTTGTTATCACACTTAAAAACCGTGATCTATTATAATTTAAATCACACCAATAAAAGCGATTTTTTCAAAAACAATATATAAGCACACATATATTTTTGTCTTTGTCGAGAATCGAACCCGGATACTCTGGATTAACGAGCCACACTATTTACCATTAGGCCTATGCCTTCTTTCTTCTAATTTTCGACCACACTTAACTAAGTTCTCATTATAAAATACCATATTATTTTAATCACAGTCAAAAACTGTGATTTATTGATTTTTTGTCTCATTTTTTCTAGAAACCGTGATAATAAAAATTATGATATATTTTAGTTGTTATCACACTTAAAAACCGAGATCTACTATAATTTCAACACATTTAAAAACTGTGATCTATTTTAGTTGTTATCACACTTAAAAACCGTGATCTATTATAGTTGTTATCACTCTTAAAAACTGAGATCTATTATAATTTCAACACATTTAAAAACTGTGATTTATTTTAGTAGTTGTTATCACACTTAAAAACCGAGATATATTATAATTTCAATCACACCTAAAAAAGTGTGATCTAATATAATTTCAACACATTTAAAAACTGTGATCTATTTTAGTAGTTGTTATCACACTTAAAAATCGAGATATATATTATAATTTCAATCACACCTTAAAAAGTGTGATCATTCTTTTTTTTCGAAAACAAAATAAACGCACACATATTTTTTGTTGCCACTGGGACTCGAACTCGGATACCCTAGATTAAGGAACCACACTAATTACCACTAGGCCGATGCCTACTTTATTATCATTTTCAACCACACTAATCTAAAATATGATTATAAAATATCATATTATTTTAATCACAGTTAAAAGCCATGATTGATTGATGTTCTTGTCTCAGTTTTCTTAAAAACCGTGATAATAAAAACTGTGATCTATTTTAGTTGTTATCACACTTAAAAACCAAGATCTATTATAATTCAACACATTTAAAAACTGTGATTTATTTTAGTTGTTATCACACTTAAAATCGTGATATATTATAGTTGTTATCACACTTAAAAACCGAGATCGATTGTAATTTCAACACATTTAAAAACTGCGATCTATTTTAGCAGTTGTTATCACACTTAAAAGCCGAGATCTATTATTATTTCAATCACACCTAAAAAAGTGTGATCATTTTTTTTCACACCTAATAACTGTGATAAAAAAAATTAAGTGTGATATATATACATTTTACTTGTCTCGGTTCTTTTAAAAGTGTGATCCTTATCTTTAGATAAGTGTGATCTATGTCTCTTTTCTTATTAGTGGATATAATTTGTCTCACTTTTTCTATAGTTGTGACAAAAATATTGTGAATTCAGTCACAGTTTAAAAATGAGATTAATTGATATAATTTATCTCACTTTTTCAATAACCGTGACAAAAATATCAGACCAATTTAGTCACAGATTAAAAGTGTGACTGATCGGTATAATTTACCTCTTTTTTGAACTGTGACAAAAATATCATATCAATTCTGTCACTGTTTGTGAGATTGATTGATATAATTTATCTCGCTTTTAGAAATCGTGATGAAATATCATATCAATTCAATCACGCTTTAAAAATGAGATTGATTGAAATAATTTATCTCGGTTTTCCAATAATCGTGATGAGAAAAATCATATCAATTAAGTCACACTTTAAAAATGAGATTGATTAATATAACTTATCTCAGTTTTTCAATAAGTGTGATAGAAAGTTGTAAGTGTGATATATATATTTTCGTTGTCTCGGTTTTATTAAAACTGTGATTGTTATCTTATCTTAAGTGTGACCTATATTCTATTTTGTAGTAGTGTAAGCCGGCCTCGAGCTCAGTCCACGCTGAAAAAAATGAGAGTATGAGGATCTCTTTCTATGGAGCCTCTTATATAGAGCAAAAATCGCGAGTTTGAGCTGGTGGGCCGACCAACTCGGCTCGTTTGACCTGTCTTCAGTAAATCATTAAAATCTTCCTGTGTGTAGCTCCGAATTGAACGATTCAAGATGCGTCGGAAAGCTCGTTCAATTCCCTACAACTTTTATGAAGACGACTTGACCATAAAATGCTTCCTCGATGGGTCAAAATGCAGATCAAAGGACCGGACTGGTGGAAACTGAACCTGCTGTCAATCTGCTGCTGTTGCTACGATGTTTGAGGTGTATATATAGTCCAGGGTACTTGTCCGTACGGATAAAAGGCTATCCGTATGGATAGTTCATCATTTTCCAGTCGTCCGTACGGACAAAATGTGTCATCCGTACGGACAACTCTCTGGTTTTGCCTCCAGATTGCTCCATTTCTGACAGCTCTACAGTAAACACTTCATAACTTCTTCATCTGACCTCTGATTGGGGTGATTCAAAAACCATTAGAAAGATCTTTGAATTATCTACAACTTTCGTGAAGACACCATGACCAGAAAATGCCTCCATAATCAGTCAAAATGCTGATGAAGTGAACATATGGTGAGAGCAACAACTATTTCTCTTCCTTTTCTTATTCTTTCTTCTTCCTTGGCTCATTCTTGCACCTTGATCACACTTATCATCATAATTCTCGCCTTTCGGGCTCTCGAGACACCCTAGTCCTGCATCCATATGAAAACAACAAGCAAACGCATAACCCCATGAAACTACGGGTGCTCGGGAAAACGAGTATAAAATGCTAAAATAAGGTCGAGTTTACGGAAAACCGACAATCACTCGCCGTGCAATAAAACCTCATTTAATACTCAAAATAGAGTCTAAACTCACCCGAAACATGCCAGAAATGTGATAATCGTGGGCTGAACTATACAGAAATGTACTGTAAAGTTGGTTCCTATCAGGCACGTATAATATAAAATAAATTTCATATTACACGTAAGTCTACTAAATTGTATCGAGTTTAGCATAAACGGAAGCTAAAAGACCCGGGTATTTTTTTTATTCAAAGTAAATAAGAATAGAAACAACCAACTAAGGGTAGAAAGGTAAACATATTACAACGAAATCCCAAACTTACAAGGTACGAAAAACTCCAAAAAGTTCAAGAAACAAAATTACAATGTCTAAAAAAAGGAAAGTAACTCTTGTTCCCAAAATCAAAAGATAAAGTCTAGAACGTCATAACAAAGAAAATGAAGAATCAAAAGCTTTGACGAAGGCGTCATCAAACGTCATCATCAAAATTTCATCATATTCCGGTTCCAACTGTTCATCTTCTCATCCCAAAACACAAAACAAACATTGTATTGAGGTAAGTACAAATGTACTTAGTAAAAGATTGAAGCTAAGGTTTAATTAAAATTTACAACGAAAGTTTTATTATTATTAAGTTATCTTCATATGACCGACCCAACTCTAGAGTTCACATGCTCATCAACACGTCATCACTATTTGTTTCTAACTTAACTTATCTTTGTTACATCCACACTCAAGAGCACTATGCATGATGTATCCACCATGAGATATCAATTGCAACCTATTTGTGTATCACACCAATGGCCACGGCTAAAACGCTAGTGAACGCGTTCGGCGAAGTCCCCCTTCCATACACATTGCGATATGGACCGGTGCCTTACCAAGAATGGCATGATGTTTAGTCTTTTACTACTCAAGTATGTATTTTATTGATCATTAATTAACTAGTCACCTAAGTGTTTTCAAGGCAAAGTTCACTTAATAGCCCTACTTCCGCATTTAGACAACTAGACACAACATCCTAACCACATACACATATATTGATGAATGCTAATTCCTCAAATCACAAGCCTATCATGCTCTTCCGACGGTCCCAAACTTCATCTTTTATGAAGGATCCATCCGATGCCGGAACAAAACGCACTAGATGTTACAGTATAAAAGCTGATGGGAATGCTGAGTGCACTCCGCTAATCATATGAAGATATCGACTTTCGATCGCATTAACCCCAAAGACTTTGTCGATTAGTTTAGTTAGTTCAATATAGAAAACGGTTGTTCGATTGTAATCTATTATAACCGTTTGTAACTTACTTGTAACTGATTCATTAGGTGTATGATGTCATAAATACCCCATGATCAACCACATTGAAAACACATTTTTTTGTAACTTTTACTTGATTAATAATAATTCCGCGTTTTATTTCATTTGTTTGTAATTCTACAAACTTCATCATGGTATCAGAGCCAAATTTGAGAATTTCTAAAAGAGTTGCTGTGTTTTTTGAAGAAACTTGAGAGTGTTCTTCATCTTTTTTCTGAGTTTTCAGTTTCTTGAGAGTAAACTGTCATCTCTTTCTCTGGTTTTTGATCAGTTCTTGACCAGTTTTCATCCATCACTTTTGATTTGAGAATCAATTCTGGAGTTCTTGATAGCCATGGAAGCTAAGAAAAAAGAAATCAGTCCCTCCAGTCCCTTCTATTTTCATCCTAATGAGAATCATTCTCTGTTTCTTGTTCAACCATTAATGAATGAGAATAACTACAATCCCTGAAAAATGTCCATGGAGATAGTGTTGATCACCAAGAATAAAATTGGCTTCGTAGATGGCACAATTAAAAGGCCAGAAGCATATTCAGCCGACTTCCATGCATGGAGGAAATGTGATACAATGGTCAGATCATGGATCTTAAATTCTGTGGAGAACACCATTGCTCAAAGTTTGATGTACTTCAATAATGCACATGCAGTTTGGAAGAATCTTGCAGCAAGATTTTCAAATGTTGATGCATTAAGACTTTCAGATCTTCTTGAAGAAATGCATCTACTGAAACAAGTCACAGATTCTGTCAATCAATATTTCACAAAATTGATGATTCTTTGGGAAGAAATCAAGACCATCAGGCTCAGTAATTTTTGTTCTGTGATCCTCAATGTCACCGCAATGCAATCGACAATCAATGATGGATCATATGGAGGCTGAACATGTCATGAAATTCCTTAAAGGTTTAAGGGATGAATTTGAACCAATGGTCTCACATGCAATGCTGATGGTGCCCTTTCCAGAAATTCATGATGCCTGTGCAATGGCAATCAAGTTTGAGAGACAGAAGTTGTATGTTGCTAACAAGGCCAAGAATCAAGATTCCATGGTTCTATTGTCACAAAAGAATGGACAGGGACAAAATCAGACTGTCCGCAGACCTAACTCTACTACAAATCCTAGGCCCAAAAATCCAAAAAGGATGCAATGTAGTTTTTGTGGATTCAATGGTCATACTGAGGAGACCTGTTACAAGAAGCATGGTTTTCCCTCCGGTTTTAAATCAAAAAGGGCAATTATTGTAGAAGATGAGTAATCAGTAGAAGAAGATCATGCACCAAGCAGGTCTACTGGACCAGGGTTTCCCAATCTTACTGCACAACAACTTGACAAGTTGATGACTCTGCTAAATGGCCCTCCCAGACATGCAGGATTTGCTGTTGGCCAACCTGCTGATGTTATTACACACTACTCACCTGCTACAAGAACATGTGACCTAAATTTAGTAAGATCAATACAATGGATCTTGGACTCTGGTGTCACAGATCATATTGTGGATCATTAGATCTATTAAGTAATCTCAAACCTTCATCTGGTATGAAAATGGGATTACGTAATAGAAATAATGTTTCTGCCACACATATAGGACAAGTGAGGATTAACACTCAACCGGTCCAACATGAGGTGTTTTTTATTCTTGGATTTAAGTATAATATTTTATCCTTACCTTCATCTATTAATCATACATAAGGTGCAATTGTCTTTTCTGTTAACAAGTGTGTTTTGCAGAACAAGAACAAGAAAATGATTGGTTCAGCTGAGTTATAGAGAGGACTTTATGTCATGGATCAACCAATAAGACTTTTTGTTGCCAATGCTGTAGAAAATCACACTCTACCTGATAGACTAGATGATGCACTTTTATGGCACTACAGACTAGGACACTTGCCAGATAAAAGACTGTAAGTCATTAGTTCACAGTCTGCTGATGTCAAATTTTGTAATCATGATCTTTGTTATGTCTGCCCTATGGCCAAACTGAAGAAAAATCCTTTTCCTTTAAGTACCACTGCTGTAAATACTATTTTTGATCTCGTTCACACGGATATTTGGGGTCCTTTGAGACAGCAAATTGTGAATGGACAACAATATTTTCTTACTGTTGTAGATGATTTTTCTAAATTTACTTGGGTTTTTCTTATGAGTCATAAACCTAAAGCCTCTGACCTTGTTAAATCTTTTGTTAAATATGTTTCTACTCAGTTTTATAAAATTATTAAAGTAATAGATCTGACAATGGGGCAGAGTTTCAACTTACTGACTTTAATGCTCAGCAGGGTATCTGTGGAAATATTACATAATATTTAATATTATGAATATTTTGTTTTACCTTTGTATTTCGTGTAACACTTTACTTGTACACATTATTTGTAATATGACATATTAATTGTGCGGTATAAACAATTAATATGTCATAAAGTAACTCTAGTTTGTCTTATTATGTCTTAGCCTTTATGTCAAGCCGTTTTGGACCGTCCTATCACATACTAGCCGCCCATAGCACTCATGACACTACTAGGACCCTTTTCTCCATACTTGTATCTATTTATACACTTCTTCTATGATGAATAAAAGATAAGTTGAAGTTTACTCAAGTATTATTACTTTCTCAAACTCTCTTCATGGTATCGGAGCCATAATCTGTCTAATCCGCTGCAAAATCTCCCTCCTTTTTCTCAAGAATGTCTTCATTATCCGACACCTCTTCATCCTCAGTAGAGTCCCAACAGCCTCAGCAGGCTGGGGTCACTGAAAACTATTCTTTTACAAATCACAGACTTGATGGCAACAACTACCTGCTGTGGTCAAGATCTATGAAAATGTATATCTCGGGCCATAGCAAGATGGGACACTTGTCTGGCTCCAAACCTGCCCTTGCTGAAACTGACCCCAAGTTTGAAGCATGGGATACAGAAAATAACCAAGTCATGACCATCCTCACGAGGTCAATGAGAAAAGAGATCAGTGAGAACTTCATGATGTATGACGCTGCTAAGGATATCTGGGATAATGCCAGAGACCTTTACTCAAAAAGGACAATACATCCGAGGTCTATGAACTTGAAGCCCAAATCAAAATTGCGCATACAAGGAGACACATGCCTCAGAATCTCAAGATTACAACCAACTATCTAAGGCATGGAAACACCTAGATATGTTGGAAACTCACCCATGGAAGGATGTAGAGGATGCTACCTTATACAAGGATATCATTGAAAAGAAGAGGGTATTCAAGTTCCTTACAGGACTGAACTCATCCCTTGATGATGTTAGAGGTAGAGTTCTTGCTACCAAACCTCTCCCCAATCTCAAGTCTGTGTTTGCTGAAGTCAAACATGAGGAAAGCAGGAGAAAAATGATGCTGCAACGCAACCCTACTGAGAGCTCAGCACTGATGGTTGTCAGGAAGCCTGCTGAGGTTACTGAGGTCTACAGAAGGCCTACTGATAAGACAGGAAAGTTGTTCTGTGACCACTGGAAACGCACAAATCACACAAAGGACAATTGCTGGAAACTACATGGTAAGCCTAACTCCTCAAAATCCTCCAAGCCAACCAGGGAAATCCAGGGCAGACATGTCAGTGAAGAAGAGAATAAGAACACTGCTTTGAATGCTCATTTTGCTTCCTTCAAAGCCTTCCTTACTCAGCAAAAGGAAGGTAGTTCCATTACTGACACAGCTACTCATGCTAAAACAGGTACATTCCACTCCCCTCTCAGTAGTGATACTTGGATTGTTGATTCTGGGGCATCCTCACATATGACCGGGTAACAAAGGCTTATTTCTCACCTTAAACATCATTATCGATCCACAATATTAAGATTGCTGATGGATCTATTTCCTGTGCACAAGGTTTTGCAAATGTTAAACTTACTGATAAGATCTGCTTATAAAATGTCCTGTTTGTTCCAAAATTAAACTGTAACCTTATATCTGCCAGTAGACTTACTAAGGACCTAAATTGGACAGACTTGTTTAATGACAATCAGTGTATATTCTAGGATCTTTCTTCACAGAAGTGATTGGGAGAGCTAAATCCTGCTTTCAGATTGTTTGTGGTCAACCTCACAAGACAGAAGACCAAAGATCAAAGCGACCTCAAGAGCACTCGCAACCAAACCTTAGACAATATCATGCTCTGGCATTATAGACTAGGTCATCCAATTGGTTATTTAAAGATCGTAATTCTGATTTGTTTAAAGGATGTAACCTCGGTGATCTTCAATGTGATATCTCATCGCTTGCCAAACTTACTAAATCTGTGTATACTAAAATACCTTATTTACCTTCCACACCTTTCACTTTGATTCATAGTGATGTATGGGGACCCTCAAGAGTTAAAAGTATAACAGGAAGAGGTGGTTTGTCACCTTCATAGATGACCACACCGTAATCACATGGTTTGTTTTTTAATGAAAGATAAATCCGAAGTTGGAACCATCTTCCAATAATTCTATAATATGGTATCCTCAATTTGACACTAAGATTAAAATCTTAAAAGCAGATAATGCCTGGAATACTATGAGTCCAACCTCAAAGACCTTCCTGAATGATAAGGGGAATTGTTCACATCAAGATCGGCGTGTAGAGACACCTCAAAGAGAATGGGGTTCTTTGAGAGGAAAAGAGGCACTTCTCGGAGATGGCTAGATCAATCATGTTCACCACACATGTGCCAAAATACATGTGGGGTGAAGCTATATTAATGACCACATATCGATCAACAGGTTACCCAGTAGAGTGTTAGGTTTCAAAACTCCCATCCAAACCCTGCTGACAACTCATTCCTGCCCTCATCTCATTGCTGACTTGCCTCCAAAGATCTTTGGATGTACTGTGTTTGTCTATATTCATGCCCAACACAAAAGAAAACTTGATCCCAAAGCTCATAAGTGCATCTTCCTAGGCTATGCCAAAGACAGAAAGGGTTACAAGTGTTATTCTCCCACCGACAAAAGATTTTACAATTCTATGGATGTAAAATTCTTTGAAAAAACCCCATACTACAGGAAACCTTCTGAGACAGTCACATATGGCAACCTTATTGAAATTGAGCTCACTCCAATCCCTCAACCAACTCCTCAAGAGAGACTCACGATACTCATCACCCTCTGGACCTCAAAGATTCTCGAACCTCGCACCTCATCGAGCCCCAAAGATCCCATCGAACCTCGGTAGCCTATTGAACCCATCGAACCTCAAAGAGCCTCCCGAGCCTCACGACCTGCTCATTCCACTGATATTGATGACATACCCATTGCTGTCCGAAAGGGAAAGAGATCATGCACTAATCACTCTATTCATACTTACGTGTCTTATGATCACTTGTCACCTTCTTTTGCTATGTTTACACAGGACTTGGATTCCCACTCCATTCCTAAGAATATACAGGAAGCTCTTCAACATGATAGGTGGAAGGCAGCTGTAAAAACTGAAATGACTGCTCTTATTGACAACCATACTTGGGACCTCACCACTCTCCCACATGGAAAGAAGACAGTCAGCTGTAAATGGATGTTCACTATCAAGTACAATGCTGATGGTACTGTTGACAAATACAAACCTAGACTGGTTGCAAGGGGATTCACTCAAACATATGGACTTGACTACAAAGAGACCTTTGCACCTGTGGCAAAGCTAAACACTGTCAAGGTACTGATCTCACTTGCTGTCCAACTTGACTGGCCTCTCCACCAATTGGATATCAAGAATGCTTTCCTCAATGGTGACCTTACTGAGGAAGTCTATATGAATGTACATCCTGTTTTTGCCAACACTCACACTCAAGGGAAATTTTGCAAACTGAGGAAATCTCTATATGGCCTGAAGCAGTCCCCTCGAGCCTGGTTTGGAAAACTTACTATTATGGTTAAAGATGTTGGATATCATCAATACAACTCATATCACACCATGTTTATCAAAACGACCAACCAGAAAAGATCTATTCTTATTGTCTATGTGGATGATATCATCCTTACTGGTGATGACCCTGCTGAGATCCAACACTTGAAGACCCTACTGGAAAAGGTATTTCAAGTTAAAGATTTGGGCTACCTCAAGTACTTTCTTGGCATGGAAATAGCAAGAAACAACCAGGTATCTCGGTCCTCACAGAGAAGTATGTCTTGGACTCACTTTGAAAAAACCGGCATGCTAGGGTGCAAACCAAACTATCTCTCTAGTAGACCCCAAAGAATCAACTAGTGCATGGTAGTATTGTTTGAAGAAAGGAACAATATCGTAGACTTGTATGGAAACTCATTTATCTCTCTCATACAAGACCTGATATTGCATATGGAGTTAGTCTTATCACCAGCCATGCATTGCCCCACCGAGCACCATTGGGATGCTTTCTACGTAATCCTAAGATACTTGAAGTCCACTCGGCCAAGGCTTACATTTCACTAAGTCTACCGAGAGATCCATTAAGGTCTACACCGATGTTGACCGGGTCTTGGTGCCACATAGACGGAAGATCTACCACAGAGCTCTGCTCATATGTCCGGTAATCTAGTCACTTGGAGAAGCAAGAAACAACCTCTCAGTATCTAAAAGTAGTCTTTGAAGTCTGAACTCAGGGGCACTTGTTTTGGGCATTTGTGAAGCACTCAGGGGCGCAAAGAGTCCTTCTTCAACTCCAAAGAACCTCCTCAAAGAACCCATCATACTCTGCTTTGTGACAATAATTCAAAGATTATGCATGGCGAGAGGATCCTGCTCATCATGATTAAACAAAACATGTGGACATTGACAGACATTTTCTTAAAGAGAAGATTGATGCACATATCATTCAACTTCGATTATGTTCCTCACCGACTGAATCGTCGATATTCTCACAAAGGCCATTCCACTTCTTATGTTCAAAGAAATTTGAGTAGCAAACTTAGGTTTGTATAAACATATACAACCCAGTTGAGGGGGTGTGGAAATATTACATAATATTTAATATTATGAATATTTCGTTTACCGTTGTATTTTGTGTAACACTTTACTTGTACACATCATTTGTAACATGACATATTAATTGTGTGGTATAAACAATTAATATGTCATAAAGTAACTCTAGTTTGTCTTATTATGTCCTAGCCTTGTATCTATTTATACACTTCTTCTATGATGAATAAAAGATAAGTTGAAGTTTACTCAAGTATTATTACTTTCTCAAACTCTCTTCAGTGTCATACATCAAACATCCTGTGTAAGGACACCTGAGCAAAATGTTTTTTTGAAAGAAAACATCAGCATCTACTGAATGTTGCAAGAGGTTTGAGGTTCCAAAGTAATGTGCCCATTAAATATTGGGGTTTTTGCCTTTTACATGCTGTAAAGTTAATTAGTGCCACACTACACCTTTGCTGAAGGAAAGCACTCCACATGAAGTTCTTTATGGCACCAAACCAGACTATTCTGTGTTTAAAGTTTTTGGTTGCTTAGTTTTTTCATGCACACTTCTGCATTATAGGACCAAATTTGATTCAAGATGTAGGACTTGTGTCTATCTTGGGAATTCAACCACCTCCAAGGGGGCCATTCTCTTAGACATTACCAACAAAGCCATCTTTGTTGCTAGAAATATTCAATTCCATGAAACTTATTTTCCTCTTTTTCAATAGGTCTTGGGAAAGCCTAGATATCTTCTTCGACATGTCTGCTCCTTGCCGTGATGGACATTTGATGACTCAATTTGAATGAGTCGCCAGACCAACCAAAGAATAAGATCAATGCCGATCAATCCCATGACAGGCATGCACCAGTACATCAGACACGTGAACCCACACAACTAAGAAGGTCCACAAGAACAAGGAAATCATGAGCCTTTTATCAAGGGGTTCTCATAATGTTCAGCAGACTCCACAATTGCTGAGTGAAGTAATGTGTCTGGACAATCACTCAGCAGACTATGCCAGATTCATTAATGCTATTGATGTAGTTAAAGAACCAAAGACCTACAATCAAGCTATCAAGCATGATGAATGGAATGAGGCCATGAACAAAGAACTTGATGCTTTACAGATGACTCGCACTCGGGATATAGTTGATTTGCCCTCAGGAAAGAAACAAATAGGGTGCAAATGGGTATACAGAATCAAACATAATCCTGATGGATCAGTAGAGAGATACAAAGCAAGATTAGTAGCAAAAGGCTATACTCAGACATATAGGATAAATTATCAAGAAACCTTTTCCCCTGTTGTCAAGATTACTACAGTCAGAACCTTATTTGCAGCAGCAGCAACTAACAACTGGCATTTACATCAAATGGATGTAAACACTGCCTTTCGACATGGAGATCTACATGAAGAAGTATACATGCAATTACCACCAGACTGTGCAGCAACTAAACCAAACCAAGTTTGTAAGCTTACCAAATCACTAAATGGTCTTAAACAAGCCAGTAGACAGTGGAATTGCAAGTTAACTGAATCATTGGAGGCTCAAGGATTCTTTGAATCCAAACATGACCATAGTTTATTCACAAAAGGGCCAGGACAGTCATTTATTGCCTTACCGGTATATGTGGATGACATTATAGTTGCTAGCCCTAATGAAATGTTGATTCAGCAAGTTAAGGATGTTTTACATCAGCAGTTCACCATCAAAGATCTTGGAAAATTGAGGTATTTCCTAGGGATTGAGGTTGCCAAATGTCCAAAAGGCATATCCATTTCACAAAGAAAATACACACTTAACCTCCTAGAAGAATATGAATTTTTGGGAGCTAAACCTGCTAAGACACCTATGGAGTCCAAGCAGACTTTTCAACATGGTGATTCACCACTTTTAGAAGATAACACTACATACAGACCCTTAGTGGGCAAATTGATTTACCTCACTTTTACCAGACCAAATATTGCCTTTGCAGTACAACAACTAAGTCAACTTCTGGACACCCCTACTGAGAATCATATGAAGGCAGCTTATAGACTGCTGAGGTACTTGAAAACCAATCTTGTCCAAGGAATCTTCTTCCCAGCAGACAATAATCTTATCCTTAAAGGTTCTAAAGATAGTGATTGGGCTGGTTGTCCTAAAACAAGAAGATCAATATCAGGTTATGTGATGTTCCAAGGAGATGCTCCAATCTCCTGGAAAGCAAAGAAACAAACAACAATTGCCAGAAGCTCATCAGAAGCTGAGTACAGGGCCATGGCAAATGCAGTTTGTGAAATCCAGTGGCTTATCTATATACTACAGGATTTACAAATTCCAGTTCAGTTGTCTACTGTGTTAATGCCAGTGCAATGCACATTGCTCACAATCATGTCTTTCATGAAAGAACCAAACATATTGAAATTGACTGCAATGTTGTGAGAGACAAAGTCAAATCAGGGCTTAGCAAGCTTCTTCCAGTCAATACAAAAGAACAAATAGCTGAAATCCTCACCAAGACCTTGGATGCACCCATTTTCTCCCATCTACTAGATAAATTGAGAGTTTCAAAGATCTTCCAGATATCAAGTAGCTGATGGGCATGCTGAGTGCAAGCTGTTCATGTACCACTCACAGCTTGAGGGGGGTGTTACAGTACAAAAGCTGATGGGAATGTTGAGTGCACTCTGCTGATCATATGAAGATATCAAGAACTTCATCGACAAAGATAAACACCAAGAAATTCTTGATTAGTTTAGTTAGTTCAATATAGAAAACGGTTGTACGATTGTAATGTGTTATAACCGTTTGTAACTTACTTGTAACTGATTCATGAGGTGTACGATGTTATAAATACCCCATGATCAGCCACATTGAAAACACATTTTTTGTAACTTTTACTTGATCAATAATAATTCCGCATTTATTTTGTTTGTTTGTAATTCTATAAACTTCATCACTAAAAGCTAAATCAAGGCTTCTTCATGTTCATTTAACATTTTTCAATCAAGAAACCATATTTAAAACTGTATTCGAGACTCAAAACAAGCTAAACACCAGAAACTAGCTCAATGCGCACGCATTGAGCTTCATGAATCATTCAGGATGCTATTGGACCTTCAATGCGAGTGCACGAACGACTCTGAATCTTTCAGGATGCGTTTCTGGGCCTAATGCGCATGCATTGACCTCTTATGCATGCGCACAAACAACTATGTATCATTTTTTTCCACTTTTTTAATCCGCGATGCACACGCTTTACATCCTATGCGTGCGCATTAAGTGCTAAAACAGCCCTAGATGCAGTTTTCTGCACTTTTACGAATTCTAACCCTTTCCCATCACGATCAAAATCGAATTGTCATCCAAAACATCAGAAAAACACATCTTTTACACACCATAGCAACACATACTATTTCAATAACATCTAGACATGATTTATAGCATTAAATCACATCAAACTCAAACCTTAATCTGGTAAAGCATAATTAAACCATAGGAAGACTCTATTACCTTTTAGCAAGAAAAAACCAAATCCAAAAGCCAAGAAATCTGTAGCAAACTTGATCCTTCCCACATAAAACCTATGTGATCAACCCCAAACATGGATTAGATCTGATCACAAGCCTCTATAACAACAATCCTACGAATTTTCAGAAAACTAAGCCATAAGCTTCGATCAAAACCATAGCTAGGGCTAAAACCATACCTTTACAAAGCTGCAAACTTTTTTGATGTCACAATGATCTCCTCTTCATGCTGATTCCGAATTTCTACTTGTATCTGAAACCCGAGTAGTAACTTGTGAGAATTTGTTGAAAGTCTCTCTGGCTTTTCTTAGGCTCTCGGTCTTTTTCTCAGAGATCGTACAAAACCAAATTTTGATTTTCTGATACATATTAACCTTAATAGGAGATTTATTTTCCTTAAATACTCCTTAATTACCATTAAATCAAAAACTCCCCATTTAATACATCTCGAAATATATATATATATATATATATATATATATATATATATATATATATATATATATAAAATTCTTAAATCCATAATAATAATAAACATAATATTTCGATTTACAAATATGACACGTCTGCGCTTCCCGAAAATCAAAATATTACTGTGGAGGTACCTTATACTAAATGGGGTCTGCGGACCCGTTAAAAGAATAAAAGTACATTTTGTCTATAAAAAAATATCGGATCCCGTAAAAAAAATTAATTTGAAAAATAAGTACGGTGACGATGCTGGATTTCGTCTATTAATAAATCCGGGCCGTATTTCCCCCAGTGACAATTAACTCAAGAATAAGCCCTAGAACAAGATGTAAAATGGGTTGGTTTTGAGGGATATTTCAGACTGAGCTTGAGAGTTATTTCTCGCAAGTTGCCTACGTATCCTGTTATGTTTCAGGAATCAAGTCTTTCGTAGTTTTATAGGGTTGTTTATATAGGGGACGTCTCATCCCTTTCCTTGTTCTACAAGGAATTATATTATTATTTATTCCCTAAGGATAAATACACGCAAATCCCTATAATTTAGGGATAATTATAGACATATTTAAATATCAGGATCAGAGTCTTTATGACTTAGAATTCTTCCCTTTCCTTATTTATCTTTAGTTAAACAGCACGTGGAATAACAGCCGGGGTCGCTCTGTGCGTCGTGCGCCGAGCACCCAAGGCCACTATGGCCGAATTGGGAAGCTCCTCTTCACCAAGTCTTGACCGACCTGTGGTGGCTGGAGGAGGAGTTTCTGCCGATCTCCCACCTGGGTTAGGGACCTGCCCTTGTGTATGTGCTTGATTATCTTAGCCCTTAATGCCTTACTTTTAAAGGCTAGTCATTTATTATACGACTTAAGTGGATGACACGTGGCGTAGTTCGGGTCGGCCATCATCATAAGCCCCCAAGATCTGCTGAACCACTCGTTGTGAGGTCGGATCTGTTAGAGGTGTTGGTCGGCCCCTGTCATCTAGACTTGTAGAATTTTACAATGGCCTTCTCAGCCAGGTGGCATAGTTACTGTCATGACGCTGTCATTAATGCCCACGTCTTCTAAAATGGTACGGTTTTTGAGAATGTTGCTGCAACTCCTTATTTAGTGCCTTTTGTGGCTGCTACTTCAACGGCTCCTGCCGAGCTGCCCCAGGTCAATGCTTATTGGAGAATCCTACTCCGTATACAGAGTCTGGGCAGAACTCAGCCCTTAATGCTTCTTAGGTTTTTGAGCTTGCATTTCATTTATGCTTCGTTGTATTTTTACGAGCCCGACCTGCGTAGCTCAGCTCGGGTCCCTTTGGGGACTTAGGAAGTTTACTTCGCAAAGTTAGCGAGCCTAACATGTGGAGCCCGAAAATGTATCCGACATGCAGACCTGCGGGAGTCTGACCTGTATACTTGCTGTTTAGAGTTAGTCCGACCTGCGGAGCTCAGCTTTGCAAACACATTGAGCCTGACATCCAGTGCTCTGAATTTCTGTCCATCCTGCGGACTTGCTTTCTGAGGAGTCCGACCTGTGGAGCTAGGTTTGAGTTCATTTGCGAACTAACTTTGTCTCGTAACCTTACTGAGCCTGGCCTGCAAAGCTTTAAAATTTGGACCCATCCTGCGGATTATTACTCGAGTCCGTCCTGCGGACTGATTTTGTGACGAGTCCGACCTGTGGAGCTCGGTTTTGAGTTCGTCTACGAACTAAGGAAGTTTGGTCTACAAAATTTTACGGAGGCAGAGCTAGAGAGCTCATACGTTTTTATTGTCTTTTATCTTGACAATGTATGCATTTTAGGCATTTGTTCTGTAATAACTTCCTTTGGCTTTTAGCCTTTTGTTTTTCATTCAAGCATGAAGGGTCCTTTGCCCCCCGAAGTACATCATTTACAAGCTTTGCTTTTTAAATGATGTACTTTAGTGTTGTCTTCGATCGTTTGTCCTGCAGACTTAGAAATTTTGATTATTACAAACTTTCCGAGTTTATAATGCATCTCAATTCTGAGCGTATATCAGTCCTGATTGTCTGTCCTGCGACTTATTGAGTTTGTCCTTAGAAAACTTTCTGAGTCCGCGTTGCGGCTCAGTTATGATCCTCTATCCTGCAGACTTATGAAATTTTTGTTGAGTCCGACCTGCGGAGCTCAGTTCGTCAGTCCTACTGACTTATGAAATTTTTGCTGAGTCCGACCTGCGGAGCTAAGTTCGTCGGTCTTGCTGACTTATGAAATTTTGCTGAGTCTGACCTGCGGATCTCAATCTTTGGAGTCCGACCTGCGGACTTAATGGGTTTGTCCTTAGCAAACTTACCGAGTCTGACCTTCAGAGGTCATGTGCTGAGTCAGACCTGCAGATCTCACTTAGTCCGTCCTGCAGACATAATAAAATTCGCTGACATATGTTTGCTAAGTCCGACCGGCAGAGCTCAGATGTCAGTTTTAATGATTTGAGCAGAGTCTGCTCTTCGGATCTCGGCTTGTCTGTCTTGCAGACTTGTGTTTTCACTGACATATGATTGCTGAGTCCGACTAGCGGAGTTCAGATGTCAGTTTTAATGATTTGAGTGGATTCCACTCTTCGGAGCTCGGCTTGTCTGTCTTGCAGACTTAATGTTTTTGCTGACATATGTTTGCTGAGTCCGACCGGCGGAGCTCAGATGTCAGTTTTAATGATTTGAGCGGAGTCCGTTCAGTGGAGCTCGGCTTGTCTGTCTTGCAGACTTAATTTTTTGGAGTCTGCTCAGGCAGCCTTAATTTTTTGGGGTCTGCTCAGGCAGGCTTAATTTTTTGGCGTCTGCTCGGGCGGACTCAATTTTTTGGAGTCTGCTCAGGCAGACTTAATTTTTTGGGTCTGCTCAGGCCGACTAAATTTTTTGGAGTCTGCTCAGGCATACTTAATCAATTTTTTGGGGTCTGACCTGCAGACTTAACTTTCTGGTCATATCAAAAATTATAGTATATGAATTTTTTTGCAACTTACCTTGATTTTTCAGGTTATTTTCCTTGCAAATTTTTGCTTCAAACCCTCCTTCTAGCGCCAATTGACGATGCTGGATCTCGTCTATGAATAAATCCGGACCGTTTAATTTAGGGTAATAAGAACGAGGGATGGTTTTTTGGGTGGATTTAGACCGAGCTTGAGAGTTATTTCTCTGAAGTTGCCTACGTATCGTGTTATGTTTCAGGAATCAAGTCTTTCGTAATTCCTTAGGGTTGTTTATATAGGGGACGTCTCATCCCTTTCCTTGTTCTACAAGGAATTATATTATTTATTCCCTAATGATAAATACCCGCAAATCCCTATAATTTAGGGATAATTATAGACATATTTAAATGTCAGGATCAGAGTCTTTATGACTTAGGATTCTTCCCTTTCTTTATTTATCTTTAGTTATCCAGCACACGGAATAACAGTCGGGGTCGCTTGTGCGTCCTGTGCCGAGCCCCCAGTGCCACTATGGCCGAACTGCCAGCTCCTCTT
Organism: Gentiana macrophylla; assembly: GCA_026214975.1. Lineage (NCBI taxonomy): Eukaryota > Viridiplantae > Streptophyta > Magnoliopsida > Gentianales > Gentianaceae > Gentiana > Gentiana macrophylla. The sequence continues at coordinate 41,772 of JAOBSW010000501.1, read as the reverse complement.
TAACAGGCGTTGGCCAACCTGCGGTGGCCGGAGGAGGAGTTTCTGCCGATCTCCCACCTGGGGTTAGGGACCTGCCCTTGGGTATGTGCTTGGGGCTCTTAGTCCTTAATGCCTTACTTTTAGAGGGTATTCATTTATTAGACGACTTAAGAGAATGACACGTGGCTTAGTTCGGATCGACCATCATCATACGGACTCTGCTCAACGAAATTTCTGGATCCGCTCACCCAAACTTATCAAAACGAAAATACGTTAATCCGACATGATTGAACATTTGAACCAAGCAAAATATTCTATTTTGGGTAGTAGTACTAGTGGTATGTTTTTTCTTGCCCTTTTTCCTTCTTGGTGTTTTACATATCTTGAGGGAAAAAAACATCATACCACATACAAAAGAAAAAACAAAAAAAAAAAAAATAAATTGCATACCGACATCTTAATAAACACTTTTCTTTTTTTGAGAGGAAAAAGAAGATTTATAAACACTTTTCATTGAAAAAAAAATCTCATATTCATTTGTACTTATTTTTTAGCTTTTCTGTTTGAGACTATTTGTCCTCTGTAAATAATTGGGCATTGAGTATCAATAAAATTGATCGTTTTTTCAAAAAAAACAAAAAATTCAATATTTGCATTTATATTATTTTAATAATTTTTTCAATCCTCCATATCCACACTCGTTTTTATTAGATCAACTTAAATATAAATGAAATTTATAGCGAATTTTAACATTTATAAATAAATTAATTAAAAAATCGAAACACAAAAATTGACATGTAATAAGAGCATTTACATTAGCAACAGTTTTATGATGCACCTAAACCACCATTTCATAATTGTTCCTCCAACAGGAATTTTTAAAAGAAGGGTGATCTAACACAGAATGAAACGGATAAGATTACAAATTATTGGGGTCTTTCTTGCTCTAGGATCCAGAAAGAGTAGTTGTAATTGTGTATGGACTGAATTTAAGGAATAAGCTGTCTAAGTATCTAAATATATATTTGGAATCAAGTCCAACTGTAGTTCAGGCGGTTACCCGTGATACTGGAGTTAGTGGGCAGTTATGTAACCCCCCACGTCTCCACGTTTACCCATGACTGCATCTTATCCCAGATATGTGTATCTCCGACCTACTTCCTGATCTGCATGCTTCCTCTGATCAGGGACTCGCTTCGCCTGATCTCGCATGCTTCTCCGATCGGGGACTCCGCCTGTCGCCTGGTTTGCTGTTTCCCTCGGCCAGGGACTCGCCTCGATCAGTCTCGCTGTTTCTCCGGCCAGGGACTCCGCCTGGCCTGATCAGGAATTTTACCCAGTTGCCTGGTCCACCTGTAGTATTGACCTCCAGGTCAGATATGGCCCTATCCTGTTCTGCTGATCCATTCCGTATACGCTTGACACGTGGACCTGTTCGGGTCACCTCCAATCAAAGCCCCCCAGATCTTTATTCGATCTGGTCTGGCCCTTTATATGGATTAAGCTCTGAAGCTCAAGGGTTTTCCACGTGTAACGCCCATCGCTGCCTCGGTTATCCCAAACGTCACTATAATTGCACGTGGTGATATTTTCAATCGATGCGTAGCCGAAACGTCCCATCTCTTGACTAAGAGCTATTAAATCTATTAAAATCTGCAAACGCCCATCATTATTTATAGCCATAGACGTCCGATTTGGCGGATTTGTTCCCTCAATTAACAAGTAAGTCTCTCTCATTTCTGTGTGCTAATAATTTTTTTTTCTTTTTCCCTCCTTTTGAATCCAGATCAGCCTGAAGTATCCAATCCTGGTGAAAATCCCCTTTTCTCTATTCTTCCCCCTCATTTGATTGCTTATATTGTTCCTTCCCTTGTCGAATCGCCTCCGACTGAGTATAATATTTCTGGGTTATCCGTGCCCATACAAGCATTGAGGAGGACCTACGAGACCAAGAAAATGATGGCTTGCCATGCGATCGACTCCAAGTTGAAGGATTCTGATATCACGGAAATCTGTGATAGATATGGGATAAACAGGAACGTTTATGCTCCCATTCGACCTGCGTCTGGACAAAGTGCCGCTACTCCTCCTGCCGGATATTGTGCTGTTTATAAAGAACCGTTCGATTGCGGTCTCAGATTTCCTCTTCCTCCAGCCTTCCTGGAAATACTCCGATATTATGACTTAGGGCTTGGTCAGATAGTCCCCAATAGTATAAGAGCCATTACAGGTTTCCTGATATGGTGTAGGTGTTTTGTCACCCCTTTCACTTTGCTACTTTTCAGAAGTTTTTATCAGTGTAAGCAGGTTAAGAAGAGTCCTGGTTGGTATTGCTTTTGCAGGAGAACTGATAGTTTGAGTAGTGTACCTTTGATTAAGAAAACGGACCAATCCTTCTCCAATTGGAAAAAACACTTCTTTTTCATTAGGCACAACACTGCTAGGGATCTAGGGAAATGGAACACTTCAACAAAGAATAGCGAAGTGTTGGAAGGAAAATTAGACAAGAAGTTGTTAAATGACATCAGGGCGTCCACCATATACCTGGGTCTGAGGCATTATAGCTCCAATTTAATCGATGTTGCTCGTCTGGAGACTGCCGGACCAGAACCTTATGTTGAGCTATCAGATGAGAGATATGATATAAGTAGGATTTCCCATTTTGAATGCTTATGTTTTCTATCTGAAGCATGCTTTTAATTTCTTGTTGATATTTGCAGTGGAAAGCTTCACTGACATCATCCAGATTGCTGATGAGGCTTCACCTCCCAAAGGTCAGGATGCATCCGGTCCCGTTATCAATCCAGAGGCACCGGATCAGACTGCCAAGCCTGTTGACAGTCATCCAACTGAGCCCCCAATCGAGACAGATCCTGCTGACGGCGACTCTGAAGAAACCAACGATTATCGGATGGTTTCTCGTACTGCTTTGGCAGAGACTACAGCTGAGACTAGGCGTGCTTCCAAGCGTATTAGATCTCAGGATCAAGCTGATGGAGATGCTGAGGCCTCTGAAAGAGCTCAAGGGGAAAGATATGATTGGAAAGAGTGGACCAATCAAGATTTGTCCAAATTTGTAAGGGTCTTCTTCACAAGTAATAATCTGTCTTTTCTAGGTGATATATGCTGATTTTGCTCCTTGTATTCCTTTTCAGGGTGCCAAACTGGGTAAAGAGATCCTGTCCAGACTGAGAAGTTCTGGAAAAATTGAGGAAGACCTGGCTAGCTCCTTATCAAAATGGAAGGCCAAGTATGAGGATTTATTGAACACTTCTGCTGCAGAGAAAATGGCCTTATCTGATGAACTGAAGGCCAAGACTGATGACTTCCAAACTCACATCGCTACTGCTAATCAAATCAGATCAGATCTGGAAAAGATGGTAGTCACCCTTGAAGATGAGAGAGATAATTTGAAAAGCAGGCTGCCTGAGCACATTGCCGAAGCCCTTGCTAATTATAGGAGGTCTGATGAGCTAGCCGATAGTATCAAGATGTTATTTTCCCCAATTATCTGGTTTGGATACTCCTCAGCCATTGAAGATATGAAAGCAGCAGGCCTCAATGTTGATGCTACCAAGCTTTCCCATGCGGGCTGGAACAGAAAGGATGGATCACAACTTTATGAGGCCAGATTTAAGGAGTTTAGGGAGGGAGTGGATTTGGTCTCCAAGTATGGCAAAAAACCTCCACCTGCTCAAGCTGGCTCATCATCTCAATCTCAAGTTCCCCCCAGTTCAAAGTGAAAGTCCTCTATTTCAATTTTGATTTCAAACATTATAACTTTGCTGTTGTTGCCATCAAACTTTATTATTTTGCTTTTTGGAATTTTAGTGCCTCTAGCACCATTATCTGCACATAGTCTACAACCTGTGTTTGTCTTTGTGCCATTAACTGCATATTTTCTACAACCTATTTTTGTCTTTGTGCCTTATATTGTGTTTATCCTTTGCTCCCCCAGTGTGACGTATGACTTGTCTATGCGGCATACGTCAAACTGGTTTAAACAGATATAGTTATTGACCTGAATTGAGGTCTTAAGGTAAACGACCTGACCTGAGGTCTTAAGCGGTCTGGTTTTTCAGACTTAATAATTTTTCTCTTTTTAAGAGTTCTCGATCTGACCTGGGGTCTAAAGATAAACGACCTGACCTGAGGTCTAAAAGTGGTCTGATTTTTCGGACTTAATAATTTTTCTCTTTTTAAGAGTTCTTGACCTGACCTGAGGTCTGAAGATAAACGACCTGACCTGAGGTCTAAACGTGGTCTGATTTTTCGGACTTAATAATTTTTCTCTTTTTAAGAGTTCTCGACTGACCTGAGGTCTGAAAATAAGCGACCTGACCTGAGGTCTAACGTGGTCTGATTTTTCAGACTTAAGAATTTTTCTCTTTTTAAGAGTTTTCGACCTGACCTGAGGTCTGAAAATAAGCGACCTGACCTGAGGTCTAAAAGTGGTCTGATTTTTCAGACTTAATAATTTTTCTCTTTTTAAGAGTTTTCGACCTGACTTGAGGTCTTAAGCGGTCTGATTTTTCAGACTTAATAATTTTTCTCTTTTTAAGAGTTCTCGACCTGACCTGAGGTCTGAAAATAAGCGACCTGACCTGAGGTCTAAACGTGGTCAGATTTTTCAGACTTAAGAATTGTTCTCTTTTTAAGAGTTTTCGACCTGACCTGAGGTCTGAAAATAAGCGACCTGACCTGAGGTCTAAAAGTGGTCTGATTTTTCAGACTTAATAATGTTTCTCTTTTTAAGAGTTATCGACCTGACTTGAGGTCTTAAGCGGTCTGATTTTTCAGACTTAACAAATTTTCTCTTTTGAAGAGTTTAACAATAAAGGTATATTATAACCACACAACATAATTCAAAAGTTCAAAATAGTTGTTTAGGGTATATTTTACTATATTTTCGGGCTTAATCCCTAAACAATTTACCTTATTTTTAAGGGAAATAAATGAGAAAAGCGTGTTTTAACCGTTAAATTCCTATAATGGTTATTGAGGGGTTATAATTTAATTATGAGGAAATATTGAGTTTAAATGTTATTTTTTGTTACACATTTTATTATTATTATTATTCGATGACTTGGTGTAACAACAATTTTGCAAGATATGCATGGGGATATCATTAATGGAGAAGATTTATCTCATTCAATCAAGTGATTTCAAAATAAAGAAGAAAATCGGAGCATTGAAGAGAGGATAAATCATATCAGATCGAAAGAGTGAAGTAGGGGACACGGTATCTGAAGCGGCGATGTGAAAGCGCGCGTAAAAAGGTAGGCTCGGTCGACCGAGCCATGCTATTCGATCGACCGAGTGTCTTAATTCGGTTGACCGAGCCCTGCTGCAAAATCGGCGCGCGTTTTCTAGATCCTTCCTTATGTCGGTGAAACTCCTATATAAGCGGCACCATTCGAGCGAAAAGAACACAGAACACACGGAAAAGCACCACATCACACAAAAACATGAGTTTCTTTCTTTCAATCTTGCTTGGGAGTTCGAAGATGATTGTTGGCTAAGCAATCTTAACGGTGGGACAACGGAGGAAACCAATCAACAACCACACCAACTAGAGGATTTTTAGCTACATCTTTAGTGAGTTAATTTATGATTTTTCATCAATTAGATATTGTTATATTGTTTATGTTTTATTGAATCGAGAGATCGATGGAGCTATCTTTTGATTGAATTTATATGAGAATATTGTTCAAGCTTTGATCTTTTCAATTGATGCAATTAATTGTGATTCAAGAGATTTAATCGTGATTAATTGAGTAGAGTATTGGAGACAATCTAATGATCTTGTTTTGCATCTTTGTTTAGTTTTGCTTGAAAAAGCGAAACCCTAGAATTTGATTAAAGAGATTTAATCGAATTAAGTGATAGATCATTACTAAAAATCATATCTTTAACTTGCCATCTAGTTGGGGTTGGGTTGGTTGATTGGTGGATTCCGTTGCCTTACCGTTCCTTTTAATCCTTGATAAACAAAATCACTCGTATCAATCGTTGATTGTTAAGTTTAGTTGTTTTAAAATTCTAGTTGTTTTGCATATTTTAAGTTTCCAATTTACTATTCATCGTGAATTCTTGTTCATTATTTCATAATTAGTTTAAATCTTAGTTTTAGTTAATAGTAAATGACATAATCGATATAACAATTGTCCCTTGATCCGATAAACATTCCACTCCGCTTAGGGCGACCCGTTAACATCCTATACTACGAACCTTATACTTGGGGTGTTTCGGTTTATAAATTGTAAAACTAGTTTTTACGAACAAGTTTTGGCGCCATTGCCGGGAGTCGGTAGCGGTTGTCGGATTCTACTTAGGGCGATTTTATGTGTCAAAAGGGGTCGTTAGGGCACGCGGTAGTATTTTGACCATAACTTTCGGCTCGAGTGTCCGTTTGGAACGCAGGACCCCAATTCGGAAAGCTCGTTCCGACGCCGACGTCGTGGTGAATGGTCATAGGCCGTTCAGTGCATTTTCGAGGTCAAAATCCACTGTTTTCCCCTCCATTTTTTGGCCCTAGAAGATTTCAACACGTTTTTTTTTACCGTCTTAGTGCCTTTTCTGTTTTAAATTTTTCGTAGGTAGGTTTCTTTTCTTGTTTCTGTTTCTTTATCTTTTCTTAATAAATAAAATAAAAAAATAAAAAATAAAAAAATTATAAAAACTTTCTGAACGAGCGTTCACCCATACTGAACACCCGTCTGCTTCATCTCTGTCTTACGAGCGCCAGCTTCGATTGCTCAACAGCGTTCACTTCTGAATCCTCTCTGAACTAGCGTCCACTTACACTGAACACCAGTTCAGTCTCTGAAAATTTCACTTTTCAGTCTCTTCTCTCTCTTCTCTCTTTCTAACCCTCCCTCTAATCATCTTTACATTCCTTTCTCATCAACCCTAGGTTGATTTCTTCTGTTACTGCTTCTGGTTTATGCAAACCAGGGAGTAAGAAGGAAATCTTATCTTTAACCCGAACTGAGCGAGACATTGTCGAAAGAATATTATTTCAAAGTTACGACAAGATGGCGAACACGGTTCTAGTGATGACGAACCGGAGAACCAAGGAATAATAACCAAGATCCCGCTCAATTAAACCAAATTACGATGCAAATGTTGCGGAACCAACAACGGCGACAAGCCTGGATAAACCGCCGGATGCAACACCAACCTCGGAATGTTCAATGACGACCATGACCCCGGCGGCTGCCTGCGGTTGTTGTCTTGACAAGACCCTTATCGCCATATCTTGATCAAGACTTCTTGGAAGGGCATAGACCAATTCGTCCTCCGGAGATGGGAGGACGCATTTTGATCTTAAGAATGGAGTTGTGGGGATGGTCCAAAATAGCTCATTCCATGGCACCTTCTGCTGCGAAGACCCACATGACTTCTTGTCTACTTTTGTGCAAATATGTGAAGGTGTCACTACCACAGCGTTCTACGAAGTTGTTAAATTGAAACTCTTCCCGTTTGCTTTGAGGGTGAAGCAAATCGATGGTTTAAGTCTTTACCCCATCACTCTCTTCATAATCAAGGGTGATGTTAAAAGAGCCTTTGCTCAAATTCGTTTCACTGGAGCGATAATGGACCGTAAAAGAGATATAGCCACTTTCGAGCAATTAGAAGGAGAGAGTGTGGGAAAGGCTTGGGAGAGGTTGAATTTGTTAATGAGAAAATGCCTAACCATGGATACACTCGACATGAACTTCTAGAATTATTCTATCGGGTGTTACTCAACACAATAGAGATTACTTAGACTCCACGACTCATGGATCGTTTTTAGGAGGAGGAGATGATCTTTTCTGAGGTAGCGAAACGATAGCTAAGAATAACATGTGGGCAACTCAAAGAAGACCCGTGTTAGTGGAAGCAAAAGGAGGCTCTTTAAAGTAACTCGGAGACAAAGCGCTAGTTGCTCAAATGGAAATAATGAACAAACAACTAGCCAACATGCAAATAAAGCGACAAGAAGGGCGGCGGATGAATTACTCGGGCATGCGGGCCGGGAATATGATGAATAAGGAAGTGCAGGCCATGGAGCGAGAATCAACCTTTGAAGCTTGATCAAAATTACGGGTCAATCGAGTCAAACTCAAAACCGCAACTTTTGGGAAACCAGCGAAATAGTTATTATACACCACCTGGTGCATCCAATAACCAAAGACCCCAAGGTAATTGGGCCCAAGCATAAAATCAACGGCCCACCTCGTCTCTCGGAAGAAATTCGATGAGCTAGTTGACATGGTGAAAACACTAGCCACCGGTCAAAAGACGATGGAGAGCAGTTGGTCGAGATGGTGATCAACAAGCAAGCGAGACCTCAAGGAAGGCGCCGAGTTATCTGAGATAAAAACCTAAAGCGGAGATATCAATGCTTGCTGCCATCACACCTCAATGGGAGTATGGAGAGGAGGAGTTGAATGCGATCACCCTCGAAGCGGTAAGACAGCCTGGACCCGAAAGATGTCGGAAGCAGTAGCCCCTCCCGGCGCCATAAGTTCGGGAGGGGCAATCAAAGTTAAATGCCAAAGAAAGCAGCGGTGAGGAAGAGCTGAGTGGTGATGATTCTTCGGGGATAGTGATGAGGATGTTGAGAAGAGAAGTCGAGTATCTGAACACTTGACTAAAAGAAAGCGAGAAGTTTGTCGGATGGAAGGATAAGGAGGGGCGAAGCCATTAAAAGTCAAACTATAATCAATCATTCAAAACCCTTCCTTATCCGGCAAAGAAAGAGAGAATATCTTGAACTCGACAAAGCAGTATGGCGAGGGTGAGAAAGATGCTTAGAGATACTATGGTAACTATGCCACTTGGCCGAGAGTATTAAGCGAGATGCCTAAGTGCTCAAAGTATCTTAAGGATGCTGTGGAAGTAAGAAGAAGCTAAAGGGAATGGCGGAAGAGGTGCTAAGAGAAGAGTGTTCAACGGTTTCACAGGCGTAGCAATCAAGCGAGTGACCCGGACGACCTTCAATCTCTTGCATGATTGAAGGCCACACTTTCCACAATGTTTTATGCTATTCGAGGGCCTCTGTCAATGTGATGCCATTGAGCGTGCAAAGAGTCTCGGGTTGGACAAAAGGCTAAGGGGCGTCCGTCTCTCTTGATTGGTGGACCCGATCTAGCCGCTTAGCGGTGGTTGTGTTAACAACGTCCTTATCCATGTTAAACATTTAGTTTTTCCAAGCGGCCAGGTCATCTTGGATTACCCGTCGACAAGAAGATGCCCACGATTACAGGCGGCCTTTCTTAAACATACGCCTCACCATTGACTTCCAAGCGGCCAAATCACTCACGAGTGTAGAGGACACTTCCGTTACCCTCGAGCAAGGAAAATCTACTGCGGAAGCTCCAACCCGAGATCTCATTCATTGAAGCAATCTATGGAGATGAATCCAACCCTGAGGAAGTGCTCACGGAGATAGGAGCCCTGGATGTTATAATTCACGAAGAAGGAAATAAGCGTCACGGGCGTAATCAATGTTGAGTTGTCTCAACAACTGCGCTGCTTGAGCCTATGAGTGAGCAGAAAATTTGGGACATTCCAGGATGAGCGATGATGATTTGAAAGAGCTTAACCAAAGCGGACTTTAACCTCGCGAGAGAGGAAGTTTTAATGGGTAGTTGGGATGAAATAGATTTACGGAAAGAAACTACTCATTGTGAGTTGGATGATTGGGAGCGACTTGCGAAAGAGCTTGAAGAAGAAGAACTTAAGAAAATGGTTAAGCATAAGAAAGAACAAGCGGAAGGCGGCGGGAGGATTCCTCAGATGATGTCATTCAATACCTTTCGGGGTTACACCTCGGGAAGATGAGGTGTTTTGATCCAACGGTCCAAGCTCACAAGGCGAAAGGTGGTCCCTTAAAATCTAGTATCGAGCAACCACTGGTGACTTAGAGTTGAAACCACTTCCGCGACACCTAAAATACATCTTCCTTAAAGGCGGTGATAAGTTGCCGCTTGATCATCTCATCTAAACTCGAGCCGGGCAAGCGAGAATTAATCAAAGTGCTTGAGAAAATATCCTCGCGCTCGGATGGCAAGTGGGCGATATCGGAGAATCAGCCCAGGCGTGTGCATGCATAAGATCGAGCGGAGGAAGGAGCGAAAAAGTCGAGACAACCTCAAAGGAGGCTAAATCCGCTGCGAGAGGTTGTCAAAAGGAGATTATCAAATGGCTTGACATAGGAATTATTTATGCCATAGGCGAATAGTGAGTGGGTCATTTTTACTCAAGTTGTGCCAAAGAAGGAGGCATTACGGTGGAAAAGAAAGCGAAAAAGGGAAGAAAGTAGCTTTCGCCTTGTGGTGGCTATAGAGTTTGCATTGATTATCGCAGATTGAATGAAGTCACCGCTAGGATCATTTCCCCACGCCGCTTCATTGACCAACTTCTAGAAAGGCGAGTGGTCATAAGTATTATTGTTTCCTCGATGGATATTACGGTTATTTCCGGATAGCCATCGACCTAATGACCAAGAAAGACAACTTTTACGTGTCCATCGAGCACTTTTGCCTTTCGCGAGAATGCCTTTCGGTTTGTGTAATGCACCGGCTACGTTTCAGCGATGCATGTTGGCCATTTTGATGGACTTGTGGAGAAATGTGCATGGAGGTCTTCATGGATGACTTTTCGATCTATGGTGGCGATTTTGATGAAATCTAAAGAATCTAGATATGGTACTCCAACATTGTGTTGAGAAAAATCAGTTCTTAAGCGGGATAAATGCCATTTTCTAGTCGAAGAAGGGATTGTTTTGGGACACAAGGTGTCCATTGATGGTATTCAGGTGGATAAGGCTAAAGTAGAAGCCATTGAGAGAATGTCGTGCCGAAGGCAGTGAAGGAGAATGCGAGGATTTACGGGACATGTGGGCTTATCGGCGTTTCATTAAAGACTTTTCGATGATAGCAAAGCCGTTATCCAACTTTGTTGAAAGAGAGTGGAGTTCTTGTTTGATGATGGGTGTAAGAAAGCTTTTAATAGCTTAAGGATAAGCTAACCGGTGCCCCCATTTTAATCGCGCCATTGGACTAAACCTTTTGAATTAATATGCGATGCCTCTAACTTTCATGAGTGGCGCGATTCTAGGCGAAGAATTGATAAAAAGTTCAGGCCGATTTACTATGCTAGCCGCACTTTGAACCCGGCTCAATGCAATTACGCCACTACCGAGAAGGAATTCTTGGCGATCGTTTTGCTATTGACAAATTCAAAGTTATCTTTTAGGGTCCAAAGTGGTGGTGTGGGCGAGATCACGCGACCTTCTACGCTACCTTATAGGCAAGCGGGCGCTAAACCAAGGTTACTCGGATGGATTACGATACTACGAGAATTTGACCTTGAAATTAAGGACAAGAAGGGTAGTGATAATGTTGTAGGCGACCACTTATCTCGCCTAGTGAATGAGGGTGGCGAAGTCCCTAAGGAGATAGGCATTGACTTTCCGGTGAGCAATTAATGAAGCTAGAGGCGGGAGGGCCGTGGTATCTTGATTATGTCAATTACTTAGCAAGTGGACAATTAGAAGAGATGACGTGTCGGGGAAAGAAGAAATTTTTCAGCAACTTAAAGTATCTCGTATGGGAGGATCCATATCTTTTAAAGTCTACAGGGCGGGTTGCTTAGAAGGTGCGTTCGGAGCATGAACAATTGGATATCTTGGAGCAATGTCATAGTGGTCCCGGTGGTGGACACTATGGAGCACCTAAGGCAGTCACAAAAATCCTTCAAATTTGGTTTCTTGGCCTACTTTGTTTAAAGATCTTTGAAGCCTTTTGCAAGGGCTATGATAGATGCCAAAGGGTAGGGAGACTCGGTAGTAGGATGGAGATGCCGTTGAGGCCTATCTTGGAATGTGAAGTTTTTGGCGTCTGGGGCATTGATTTTATGGGACCGTTCCCATCATCGTGCTCTAACAAATATATTCTCAGTGCATGTGGACTACGTTTCCAAGTGGGTAGAGGCCATAGCCACCCAAACCAATGATCATAAAGTTGTTAAGAAATTCTTGCAAAGAATATCTTTACTAGATTTAGGCTGTCCTAGAGCCACTTATCGGTGATGAAGGTTCGCATTTGTAATGCACCACTTGGATAAAATTCTTGAGAAGTATGGTGTCAAGCATAGAATTGGTACACCATACCACCCCAAAACCAGTGGCCAAGTCGAGGTAAGCAACATAAGTCTAAAAGCGGTTTTGGAGAAAGCGGTGAATTCAAATAGATCAGCTGGAGTGCGAAGTTGGATGATGCACTTTGGGCTTATCGCGCTGCGTTCAAGACCCCATGGAGTGCGTCACCATTCCAAATGGTCTATGGCAAGGCTTGCCATCTACCGGTCAGTGGAGCCTGAGGCTTCTTGGGCTATTAAATTCTTAAACCCGATAGCCAACTCTGTGGGAGAAAGATTATTGCAACTACATGAGCTCGATGAATTCGGACTCGGGGGCCTACGAGCGCCAAGGTGAGCAAGGAAAGAACGAAATCACTCCACGATGCTAAGATTAAAGATCGAGGAATTCAAGTGGGAGACATGGCTTTCTTTGTATAACACCAGGCTCCATCTTTTTCTTTGGTAAGCTTAAATCTAGATGGTCAGCCCCTTTGAGATTCTTGATGTTCATCTGGTGGAGCCATTCGTTGAAAGAATGCGGCGATCAACCGTTCAAAGTCAATGGTCACGAGTTAAAAGTACTTTGGGCAACCTAAAGAAAAGCTGAAGTACTATACTTTCAAAGAGAAATGAAACGGTTGAGTCGTTTATTTGTGAAGATATTCCATCCTACTTCTTTGGAGTGGATGATGACATTATAACCCTATCCTTGCGGATCCTTATGTCGATGCTCCACGAGCCGGTTAGCATACCTCGGCCGAATCGAGAAACAAGAACAAGAAGAAAAGAGTCGGTGTTATGCGGAGAAAAATTTCATGATCTACTCGCGCACTTGACTTGTTGTTGTGGCGAAAACCATTTCCGTTCTAGTCATTACGATTCCGGCGAGAGTAGTGGTTAGCCTCAAACCAAAGTGGCTTTGATCGGGGTTGACTTGGTTTACTCTGTCAAGCTAATGACATAAAGAAAAGCGCTCTTAGGGCAGCGGCTAGTCTTTTAAGTTCCTTTTAGTTAAGTTTTTAGGTTATTAGGAATAAAACCTTGGTGGTTTGTGTGTTGGTTATCCTTGTCCTATTTGTGAATGCTTTTTTGCCCATTTCATGTGTGCATTGATGTTTACTCATATACCCTTGTACCCGAGATTATATGTTATGTCGAGTGTTGCGATCGTTTGAAGCGAGTTTGCAAGTTATTACTTTCAATGTTGTCTTTTCACGATCTGAGTCTGGCGGTTTATTCATGCTCGGCTGACCTCTGCCAACTTCTGACCCGACAACCACTTTGAAACCAGCTAAGTATTCTTTTCTTTTATTTGCACATTACGAGGACATAATGTGATTTAAGTGTGGGGGGTGTCTAAATTGGGAATGTTATCCATGCTATATCTTAAAAATTGAGTAAATGTGATTTTCTCGACAATTTTAAAAAAAGTAAACTTGGATAATTGTAAATCTTGAGCATGTAATTGAAACAAATGGCTTGCTAGTTGTAGTTTCACGACAATGATTTTATGTGACTTTGAGAGATAATTATAGCATGTTTTTACTAATTTGAGATAGTATTCATTTTTATTCACGTAAGCCTTTGATATTGAAGCAACAATTTTGAAGCTGTATCCTTTCACTATTTTAGTGATTTATCTTAGAGATTTGTTCTTAATAGTAACAGGTGAAGTGATACCTAAGTTGAGCGTGTCTTGTGAATATCGAAAGTTTGAATGTGATAAGTGAAGCGTGATTAAGTCTTTTAGTAATAAATTGTTTACTTGAGTGTTAGTAACTAGAAAAATAATTTTTACCACTTGGGTCTCTAAGTAATCACATGATTAAATGGTATGTCGGAAGCTAGTCGATGATTGGAGTGAGGTAGGGTATTATCTCGAAATGTCCTATACCACTATGATGACTAAAAGCTCACGACAATTAGAAAAGCTACCTTATGATTTGAGTAAGGTAGGGTGTTATCTCGAAACATCCTATTCTACTATGGCGGAGTAAGAGCTCATTCTGATGTGCGTCAAGAATAAAAATTAAATTAAAGACTTTGTTATCGTTAATCTTATACCTAGTATAAACCGAATGATATCTTGTAGGGATTATCCTCTTGAGTGCTCGGGAAGACTTTGTGTGGAGCAATTCTTTGCTATACCTAGGATAGTCATTAAATTGTTTGAAAAGATATTTGTTTGAGAGGATTGTGAAGATTGAAAAGGGCTTGTCACACATGCACAGAATCTATCTCTATGTTGGTATTAATTGCTATATTTGTCGTATCTTTTGTTACGTGAGTTAGGGATCTATGTGGATTACATGTACAGTGAGCCGGTTTTGATTATTTTGTTCGGGACGAACAAAAAGCTAAAATGTGGGGGAGTTGTTTAGGGTATATTTTACTATATTTTAGGGCTTAATCCTAAACAATTTATCTTATTTTTAAGGAAATAAATGAGAAAAGCGTGTTTTAACGTTAAATTCCTATAATGGTTATTGAGGGGTTATAATTTAATTATGAGGAAATATTGAGTTTAAATGTTATTTTTGTTACACATTTTATTATTATTATTATTCGATGACTTGGTGTAACAACAATTTTGCAAAAGATATGCATGGTGATATCATTAATGGAAAGATTTATCTCATTCAATCAAGTGATTTCAAAATAAAGAAGAAAATCGGAGCATTGAAGAGAGGATAAATCGAGATCAAATCGAAAGAGTGAAGTAGGGGACACGGTATCTGAAGCGGCGATGTGAAAGCAGCGTAAAAGGGTAGGCTCGGTCGACCGAGCCATGCTATTCGATCGACCGAGTGTCTTAATTCGGTTGACCGAGCCCGAAGCATTTGCAAAATCGGCGCGTTTTCTAGATCCTTCCTTATGTCGGTGAAACTCCTATATAAGCGACACCATTCGGCGAGAGAACACACGAACACACTGAGAAAAAGCACCACATCACACAAAAACATGAGTTTCTTTCTTTCAATCTTGCTTGGGAGTTCGAAGATGATTGTTGGCTGAGCAATCTTGCGGTGGGACAACGGAGAAACCAATCAACAACCACACCAACTAGAGGATTTTAGCTACATCTTTAGTGAGTTAATTTATGATTTTCATCAATTAGATATTGTTATATTGTTTATGTTTAATTTGAATCGAGAGATCGATGGAGCTATCTTTTGATTGAATTTATATGAAAATATTGTTCAAGCTTTGATCTTTTCAATTGATGCAATTAATTGTGATTCAAGAGATTTAATATGATTAATTGAGTAGAGTATTGGAGACAATCTAATGATCTTGTTTTGCATCTTTTTTAGTTTTGCTTGAAAAAAAGCGAAACCTAGAATTTATTTAAAGAGATGTAATCGAATTAAGTGATAGATCATTACTAAAAATCATATCTTTAACTTGCCATCTAGTTGGGGTTGGGTTGGTTGATTGGTGGATTCCCGTTGCCTTACCGTTCCTTTTAATCCTTGATAAACAAAAATCACTCGTATCAATCGTTGATTGTTAAGTTTAGTTGTTTTAAAATTCTAGTTGTTTTTGCATATTTTAAGTTTCCAATTTACTATTCATCGAAGTTACTGTTCATCGTCGTTTTTACTGTTCATAATTAGTTTAAATCTTAGTTTTAGTTAATAGTCGTGACATAATCGATATAATAATTGTCCCTTGATCCGATAAACATTCCACTCCCTTAGGGCGACCCGTTAACATCTATACTATGACCTTATACTTGGGGTGTTTGGTTTATAAATTGTAAAACTAGTTTTTACCGAACAATAGTGTCATAACGCATAATAGACTTGCAACATAAAAATAACAACCACTTGCCTTAAACATAAAATTTCTTCAGATTAACTGCATTCCAACTTCTAGGGATGGTTTTCCCTTTGCTGTCTGCCAACTGATATGCTCCATTTCCATGTACTTTGATAATCTGGTAAGGTCCCTCCCAGTTAGGACTCAAATTTCCACTTGGCTCTTGCCTGCTGACTTCATTTTTGCGTAAAACCAGATCACCAACCTTAAAGTAACACTGTTTCACTTTGGAGTTATAATACTGAGATACCTGCTGCTTATATCTAGCCATTCGGATCAAAGCAATATCCACTTTCTCTCCTTGACTCATCCTTAGCGTGCCTTATTTCCTCTTCTTGGACTGATCATTATGCGGTGTTGTTACGGGGATGGCAATCAATTATTGGTGGAATAGCGACTTCACATCCATATGCCAGTGAAAATGGAGTTTCACGTGTTGACATATTTAGGGTGGTCTGTAGGCCCAGAGAATATTTGGGAGGTGTTCCACCCAGATGCTTTCCTTCTGTTCGGTATTCTCTTTAAACCAAGCTTGATCTGCTGTTAGTTTGTTCCGCTTTGTCCATTGGCTTGTGGGTGACCAACAAAGGGTAAAATTGTAAAATTATGACATTTATATTTACAGTCGGGCCCAGCGTGTTATTATGATTTCTTAGTGGTTACGGATCACTAAGTCATACTTAGTCAAGACCGAGGATAAAATTTGTGTTACACTAGATGGTGTATATGTCTTAAAAGGTTATTTTCGAGAGAATTCAAAATTCAGATTTAAGAAGAAAAAAAAAAGGTTGCAACACATATTGGATTTTTATGTAAAATGTATATTTTGTAAAATTTCATTCACCGCCGCATTCATACAGATTTTATATAATTTAATTTATGTCTATCACATTCATCCAGATTCTCTAAAATAAAAAAATCTAATGTATTACAAAATCTAATGTATTTGATTTTTGATAGAAATTCTGTAAATTAAAAAATATTATTTGAAATTTCAAATACAGAATCCGCTAAAAATATCGGAAAAAAGTGCTCTAATTTCCTTATATTTTTGTGTAATGTACTTTTCTTAGTATTTAAAAAGCAACATTTTTCCTCAAAAAAAAGCAACACGATGAGGTGAGCAGAGCCTCAAATCACGTGTTATCTCTTAATTGATCAATCATTAAATGAAGACATAAAAACTATAACATTATGGGCTAGGAGCCCCACTTCATGCCTAAGGGCAAGTCTAAACCGCATGGGGGAGATCGGTCCCACTCCCCAGACCACCGCAGGTCAGCTAGGTCGCAATGGAGCTGGGCTAGTACAATTCGGGCCGAGACGGCCAGGGGGCTCAACGAAGGTCGGCCAAAGCCTCCTTCTTATGATAATTAGTCCACGTGCTTATAAGATAATTATGGAAAGATCATAAGGATCATTTACCCATTAAGACTCGATTTTGATATTTAAGCTATCAATGATTATCTCTAAATAATAGGGATTGGCCTTAATAATAATCCTAAGGGTTAAGAAAGAGAGTCCTTGAAGGACACGGCACGAGGATGCCATGGGCGAGATTTTCTCTATATAAACCATCCCAGGAACTACGAGAGACTTGATTCTGAACAATTATAGGATAAGTAGGCAACTTAGGATTATACAATCTCGAGGCCAGTCTAAAAACACCCAAATCACCCCATCGTTTCATCTTGCTTCATAATTTTGGATTTTGAATAGATTGTCCTTTGTCGACAAAGTGACTTAAACTCTACATCTGGTAGAACTAATGCGGGAAGTCGGTAGAGTGGTGAGTGGCACGAGAAGTGTATCAAGTCTGTGAAAGTCAATTTGGGAAGTCTGTTGAGCTTTCTTGTGGTGTCGGCTGATCTGCTTGGAGGTCAGGTGAGTGTTTGGATACAACGAGTTCTACATCTAGGCAATGATCGGTTTGAGATGGATCGTGAGTGATCCAACATCTTGGGCATTTATGGTAATCCGACAAAGATTCTTGGCGGTTAGGGTTTAGGGATATGTGCTATAAATACCAACTATATTGATCATTGTAAAGTGTGTAATCCATCTAAAATTTAGTGCCTAATAAAATATCCATTTTACATCCGTAGAGTAGTCGGCCTGCGCCGGAAACCACGTTATATCTTGTGTTCTTCTTGTTTACATTCCTTTGTGTGATTGTTTATGTTAGATTTATACATGTTTATGTTATTGCATTTGGATTCTCTCATCCTATTATAACAGTCACTAGGTTATTACGGCCCAGATTTATTGATAGACGAGATCCAGCATCGTCAATTGGCGTTAGAATAAGGGCCCCTTTACTGGAAATTATTCAAGATCACCATGGAAAAAACTCGAGGGAAAACTGCTTATGACGATGGAGACAAAACTGGGGGTGGAGGGATACACACCACCACTAACCAGCCCCAGCAGGGAGAAGCACCCGCTTTCGATCCGATACAACAAGCGCTGGTAGAACAAATGGCAGGACCATTCATGGGTGACATGTGAACAATCTCCATAAAATTCCACGTCTTGGGTAGTTCGGACTTTATTAAATTGCTTTATTTTTTCGATTTCAATTTAGGTACTCTGTGTTATTACACTTATGTCATTTCAATATAAATCTATTTTCCCATTATACATTATGGCTTTGATCAAGTTTGCAGGACAAACACACATAAAGTTTGCAAAAGACAAACTCATTAAGTCTGCAGGACAGGCAAACTAAGCTCCACAGGACAGACTCAGTAAAAAATATTGGAGTGCA
Source organism: Gentiana macrophylla (assembly GCA_026214975.1). NCBI lineage: Eukaryota > Viridiplantae > Streptophyta > Magnoliopsida > Gentianales > Gentianaceae > Gentiana > Gentiana macrophylla. The sequence continues at coordinate 23,072 of JAOBSW010000501.1, read as the reverse complement.
GGGCAGAGGCCAAGCCCCAGGCTCCATGGTCGAACTTAGTCAAAAGATAAAGTCTGCGAGGCGGGACTCGGTCATTATGTGTATGCATGCGGACTCAAAAAATAAGTCTGCGGGGCAGAGACTAAAAAAATTAAGTCTGCAGGTCAGACTCAAAAAATTAAGTCTACAGGTCAGACTAAAAAAAAATTAAGTCTGCAGGACAGACTCAAAAAACATTAAGTCTGCAGGTCAGACTCAAAAAATTTAAATATCTGATTCGAGACTCAAAAAAATTAAATGCGCACATCGGACTCAAAAATTAAAAATGCATGACAGGACATTGGTGAGCTCTGCAATTATATTAGAAAGTGGTGGTGTGGGCGGATCACGCGGCCTTTACGCTACCTTATAGGCAAAGCGGGCGCTAAACCAAGGTTACTCGGATGGATTACGATACTACGAGAATTTGACCTTGAAGTGGGGACAAGAAGGGTAGTGATAATGTTGTAGTGACCACTTATCTCGCTAGTGAATGAGGGTGGCGAAGCCCCAAGGAGATAGGCATTGACTTTCCGGTGAGCAATTAATGAAGCTAGAGGCGGGAGAGGCGTGGTATCGATTCGTCAATTACTTAGCAAGTGGACACTTAGAAGAGATGGCGTGTCGGGAAAGAAGAAATTTTTGAGCAACTTAAAGTATCTTGTATGGGAGGATCCACATCATGTATAAAGTCTACAAGGGCGGGTTGCTTAGAAGGTGCGTTCGGGCATGAACAATTGGATATCTTGGAGCAATGTCATAGTGGTCCATTTGGTGGGCACTATGGAGCACCTAAGGCAGTCACAAAATCCTTCAAGCTTTGGTTTTTCTTGGCCTACTTTGTTTAAAGATCTTTGAAGCCTTTTGCAAGGGTGTGATAGATGCCAAAGGTAGGGAGACTCGGTAGTAGGATGGAGATGCCGTTGAGGCCTATCTTGGAATGTGAAGTTTTTGGCGTCAGGGCATTGATTTTATGGGACCGTTCCCGTCATCGTGCTCTAACAAATATATTGCAGTGCATGTGGACTCGTTTCCAAGTGGGTAGAGGCCATAGCCACCCAAACCAATGATCATAAAGTTGTTAAGAAATTCTTGCAAAGAATATCTTTACTAGATTTAGGTATCCTAGAGCCACTTATCGGTGATGAAGGTTCGCATTTACGTAATGCACCACTTTGGATAAAATTCTTGAGAAGTATGGTGTCAAGCATAGGGTGGTACACCATACCACCCCAGAAACCAGTGTCAAGTCGAGGTAAGCAGCGAGAAGTCTAAAAGCGGTTTTGGAGAAAGCGGTAAATTCAAATAGATCAGCCCGATGCGAAGTTGGATGGCGCGCTGGGCTTATCGCCAGCTGCGTTTAAGACCCCTATGGAGTCGTCACCCTTCCAAATGGTCTATGGCAAGGCTTGCCATCTACCCCGGTCAGGTGGAGCACAGGCTTCTTGGGCTGTTAAATTCTTAAACCGATAGCCAACTCTGTGGGGAGAAAAGATTATTGCAACTACATGAGCTCGATGAATCGGACTCGGGGCCTACGAGAGCATCAAGTGAGCAAGGAAAGAGCGAAGGCACTCCACGATGCTAAGATTAAAGATCGAGGAATTCAAGTGGGAGACATGGCTTTTGTATAACACCAGGCTCCATCTTTTCTTTGGTAAGCTTAAATCTAGATAGTGCGGCCCCTTTGAGATTCTTGATGTTCATCTGGTGGAGCCATTCGTTGAAAGAATGCGGCGATCAACCGTTCAAAGTCAATGGTCACGAGATTAAAAGTACTTTGGGCAACCTAAAGAAAAGCACAAGTACTATACTTTCAAAAGAAATGAAAGCGGTTGAGTCGTTTATTTGTGAAGATATTCCATCCTACTTCTTTGGGCGGATGATGACATTATAACCCCTATCCTTGCGGATCCTTATGTCGATGCTCCTGAGCACATTAGCATACCTCGGCCGAATCGAGAAACAAGAACAAGAAGAAAAAAGTCGGTGTTATGCGGAGAGAAAAATTTCATGATTTACTCACACACTGACTTGTTGTTGTGGCGAAAACCATTTCCGTTCTAGTCATTACGAGTCGACGGAGAAGTGGTTGCCTTAAACCCAAGTGGCACGATCGAGGTTGACTTGGTTTACTCTGTCAAGCTAATGACATAAAAGAAAGCGCTCTTAGGAAGCGACTAGTCTTTTAAGTTCCTTTTTAGTTAAGTTTTTAGGTTATTAGGAATAAAACCTTGGTGGTTTGTGTGTTGGTTATCCTTGTCCTATTTGTGAATGCTTTATTTGCCCATTTACGTGTGCATTGATGTTTACTCATATACCCTTGTACCCGAGATTATATGTTATGTCGAGTGTTGCGAATCGTTTGGCGCAGTTTGCAAGTTATTACTTTCAATGTTATGCATTTCACGATCTGAGTCGCGGCGGTTTATTCATGCTCGGCACGACCTCTGCCAACTTCTGACCCGACAACCACTTTGAAACCATAAGTATTCTTTTCTTTTATTTGCACATTACGAGGACATAATGTGATTTAAGTGTGAGGGTGTCTAAATTGGGAATGTTATCCATGCTATATCTTGAAATTGAGTAAATGTGATTTTCTACAATTTTAAAAAATTTTGGATAATTGTAAATCTTGAGCATGTAATTGAAACAAAGGCTTGCTAGTTGTAGTTTCCTGACAATGATTTTATGTGACTTTGAGAGATAATTATAGCATGTTTTTACTAATTTGAGATAGTATTCATTTCATATTCACGTAAGCCTTTGATATTGAAGCAACAATTTTGAACTGTATCCTTTCACTATTTTAGTGATTTATCTTAGAGAGATTTGTTCTTGATAGTAACAGTGAAGTGATACCTAAGTTCGGAACGCGTACTGTGAATATCTGAAAGTTTGAATGTGATAAGTGAAACGTGATTAAGTCTTTGAAATAGTAATAAATTGTTTACTTGAGGTGTTATGCTCGTTAATTAGTGCATGTTTACTAGAAAAATAATTTTACCCTTTGCCCGACCCGAAAATCTCTAAGTAATCACATGATTAAATGGTATGTCGGAAGCTAGTCGATGATTGGAGTGAGGTAGGGTATTATCTCGAAATGTCTATACCACTATGATGACTAAAAGCTCACGGCAGTTAGAAAAAGCTACCTTATGATTTGAGTAAGGTAGGGTGTTATCCACGAAACATCCTATTCTACTATGGCGGAGTGCAGAGCTCATTCTAATCTGCGTATAAAAAATTAAATTAAAGACTTGGTTATCGTTAATCTTATACAGTATAAAGCGAAAGATATCTTTGTAGGGATTATCCTCTTGAGTGCTCGGGAAGACTTTGTGTGGAGCAATTCTTTATCTATACCTAGGATAGTCATTAAATTGTTTGAAAAGATATTTGTTTGAGAGGATTGTGAAGATTGAAAAGGGCTTGTCACACATGCAGAGAATCTATCTCTATGTTGGTATTAATTGCTATATTTGTCGTATCTTTTATTCGTGAGTTAGGGATCTATGTGGATTACATGTCTGATGAGCGGTTTTGATTATTTTGTTCGGAGACGAACAAAAAAGCTAAGTGTGGGGGAGTTGTTTAGGGTATATTTTACTATATTTTGGGCTTAATCACTAAACAATTTACCTTATTTTTAAGAAATAAATGAGAAAGCATGTTTTAACCGTTAAATTCCTATAATGGTTATTGAGGGTTATAATTTAATTATGAGGAAATATTGAGTTTAAATGTTATTTTTGTTACACATTTTATTATTATTATTATTCGATGACTTGGTGTAACAACAATTTTGCAAGATATGCATGGTGATATCATTAATGGAGAAAGATTTATCTCATTCAATCAAGTGATTTCAAAATAAAGAAGAAAATCGGAGCATTGAAGAGAGGATAAATCGGATCGGTCGAAAGAGTGAAGTAGGGGACCGCGGTATCTGAAGCGGCGATGTGAAAGCAGCGTAAAAGGGTAGGCTCGGTCGACCGAGCCATGCTATTCGATCGACCGAGTGTCTTAGTCGGTTGACCGAGCCCGAAGCTGCAAAATCGGCGCGTTTTCTAGATCCTTCCTTATGTCGGTGAAACTCCTATATAAGCGGCACCATTCGACGAGAAAGAACACCTGAAAAAAGCACCACATCACACAAAAACATGAGTTTCTTTCTTTCAATCTTGCTTGGAGTTCGAAGATGATTGTTGGTGAGCAATCCAGCGGTGGGACAACGGAGAAACCAATCAACAACCACACCAACTAGAGGATTTTCAACTACATCTTTAGTGAGTTAATTTATGATTTTTCATCAATTAGATATTGTTATATTGTTTATGTTTTATTGAATCGAGAGATCGATGGAGCTATCTTTTTTGATTGAATTTATATGAGAATATTGTTCAAGCTTTGATCTTTTCAATTGATGCAATTAATTGTGATTCAAGAGATTTAATCGTGATTAATTGAGTAGAGTATTGGAGACAATCTAATGATCTTGTTTTGCATCTTTGTTTAGTTTTGCTTGAAAAAGCGAAACCACAGAAATTGATTAAAGAGATGTAATCGAATTAAGTGATAGATCATTACTAAAAATCATATCTTTAACTTGCCATCTAGTTGGGGTTGGGTTGGTTGATTGGTGGATTCCGTTGCCTTACCGTTCCTTTTAATCCTTGATAAACAAAATCACTCGTATCAATCGTTGATTGTTAAGTTTAGTTGTTTTAAAATTCTAGTTGTTTTGCATATTTTAAGTTTCCAATTTACTATTCATCGAAATTCTTTTTTGTTCATAAATCGTTTTCTTTGTTCATAATTAGTTTAAATCTTAGTTTTAGTTAATAGTAGTGACATAATCGATATAATAATTGTCCATGATCCGATAAACATTCCACTCCCTTAGGACGACCCGTTAACATCCTATACTACGAACCTTATACTTGGGGTGTTTCGGTTTATAAATTGTAAAACTAGTTTTTACCGAACAATAGTGTCATAACGCATAATAGACTTGCAACATAAAAATAACAACCACTTGCCTTAAACATAAAATTTCTTGATTAAGCGCATTCCAACTTCACAGGATGGTTTCCCTTTCTTTATCTGCTTAGCCGATATGCTCCCATTTCCATGTACTTTGATAATCAGTAAGGTCCCTCCCGATTAGGACTCAAATTTCCACTTGGCTCTTGCCTGTTGACTTCATTTTGCGTAAAACGGATCACCAACCTTAAAGTAACCTTTGTTTCACTTTGGAGTTATAATCTTGAGATACTGCTTTGCTTATATCTAGCCATTCGGATCAAAGCAATATCCACTTTTCTCCTTGACTCATCCTTAGCGTGCCTTATTTCCTCTTCTTGGACCTGATCATTATGCAGTGTTGTTCTGGGGGATGGCAATCCAATTATTGGTGGAATAGCGACTTCACATCCATATGCCAGTGAAAATGGAGTTTCACGTGTTGACATATTTGGGGTGGTCCTGTAGGCCCAGAGAATATTTGGGAGGTGTTCCACCCAGTGCTTTCCTTCCTGTTCCAGCCTTCTCTTTAAACCAAGCTTGATCTGCCTGTTAGTTTGTTCCGCCTGTCCATTGGCTTGTGGGTGACCAACAAAGGGTAAAATTGTAAAATTATGACATTTATATTTACACGGTCAGGCCCCGCGTGTTATTATGATTTCTTAGTGGTTCTGGATCACTAAGTCATACTTGGTCCAAGACCAGGATAAAATTTGTGTTACACTAGATGGTGTATATGTCTTAAAAACGTTATTTCAGAGAATTCAAAATTCAGATTTAAGAAGAAAAAAGGTTGCAACACATATTGGATTTTTATGTAAAATGTATATTTTGTAAAATTTCATTCACCGCCGCATTCATCTGATTTTATATAATTTAATTTATATCTATCACATTCATCGAGTTCTACAAAATAAAAAAATCTAATGTATTACAAAATCTAATGTATTTGATTTTTGATAGAAGTCTGTAAATTAAAAATATTATTTGAAATTTCAAATACGAGAATCCGCTAAAAATATCGGAAAAAAAGTGCTCTAATTTCCTTATATTTTTGTGTAATGTACTTTTCTTAGTATTTAAAAGCAACATTTTCCTCAAAAAAGCAACACGATGAGGGTGAGCAGGCCTCGTCACGTGTTATCTCTTGGTGATCAATCATTAAATGAAGACATAAAAACTATAACATTATGGGCTGGGAGCCCAGCTCCCGTACCTAGGGCAAGTCTAAACCGCATGGGGGAGATCGGTCCCGCTCCCCAGGACCACCTTGGTCGGCTAGAGTAATGCAATGGGTGGGCTAGTACAATTCGGGCCGAGGCGGCCGGGGGCTCAACGAAGGTCGGCCAAAGCCTCCTTAACATGATAATTAGCCCGTGCTTATAAGATAATTATGGAAAGATCATAAGGATCATTTACCCATTAAGACTACGATTTTGATATTTAAGCTATCAATGATTATCTCTAAATAATAGGGATTGGCGCAATAATAATCCTAAGGGTTAAGAAAGAGAGTCCTTGAAGGACACGGCACGAGGATGCCATGGACGAGATTTTCTCTATATAAACCATCCCAAGGAACTACGAGAGACTTGATTCCTGAACAATTATAGGATAAGTAGGCAACTTAGGATTATACAATCTCAGGCCCAGTCTAAAAACACCCAAATCACCCCATCGTTTCATCTTGCTTCATAATTTTGGATTTTGAATAGATTGTCACTGTCAGCAAAGTGACTTAAACTCTACATCTGGTAGAACTAATCTGGAAGTCGGTAGAGTGGTGGTCTGCTGAGAAGTGTATCCAAGTCTGTGAAAGTCAGCTGGGAAGTCTGCTGAGCTTTCTTGTGGTGTCAGCAGTCTGCTGGAGGTCAGCTGAGTGTTTTGGATACAACAGAGTTCTACATCTAGGCAATGATCAGCTGAGATGGATCAGCAGAGTGATCCAACATATTGGGCATTTATGGTAATCCGACAAAGATTCTTGGCGGTTAGGGTTTAGGGATATGTGCCTATAAATACCAACTATATTGATCATTGTAAAGTGTGTAATCCATCTAAAATTTAGTGCCTAATAAAATATCCATTTTACTGTCCGTAGAGTAGTCGGCTGCTGCGCCGGAAACACGTTATATCTTGTGTTCTTCTTGTTTACGTTCCTCTGTGTGATTGTTTATGTTAGATTGCTTACATGTTTATCTTATTGCATTTGGATTCTCTACATCCTATTATAGATCACTAGGTTATTCTGACCCGGTTATTGATAGGCGAGATCGGCATCGTCAATTGGCGTTAGAATAAGGGCCCCTTTACTGGAAATTATTCAAGATCACCATGGAAAAAACTCGAGGGAAAACTGCTTATGACGATGGAGACAAAACTGGGGGTGGAGGATACACACCACCACTAACCCGCCCAAGCGGAGAAGAAGCACCGCTTTCGATCCGATACAACAAGCGTTTGTAGAACAAATGGCGAGGACCATTCAGCGGGTGACATGTGAACAATCTCCGCAAAATTCCACGTCTTGGACTGGTTCCGGACTTTATTAAATTGCTTTATTTTTTCAGTTTCAATTTAGGTACTCTGTGTTATTACACTTATGTCATTTCAATATAAATCTATTTTCCCATTATACATTATGGCTTTGATCAAGTTTGCAGGAAAAACACACATAAAGTTTGCAAAAGACAAACTCATTAAGTCTGCAGGACAGGCAAACTAAGCTCCACAGGACAGACTCAGTAAAAAAATATTAGGTCTGCAGGACAGGCCAACTGAGCTCCGCAGGTCGAACTTAGTCAAAAAGATAAGTCTGCAGGCCAGACTCAGTCATTATGTATGCATGACAGACTCAAAAAAATAAGTCTGCAGGACAGACTAAAAAAAATTAAGTCTGCAGGTCAGACTCAAAAAATTAAGTCTCTGAGTCAGGACTAAAAAAAAATTAATCTGCGAGACGGACTCAAAAAACATTAAGTCTGCAGTCGGACTCAAAAATTTTAGTATGCAGATTCAGACTCAAAAAAATTAAGTGCACATCGGACTCAAAAATTAAGTGCATGTGAGACATTGGTGAGCTCTGCCGTCGAGACTCGGCAAGTTTGCAACAACAAACTTTTAAAGTCTGCAGGGGCCAGACATTGAATTACGAGCCACAGCAGAGTAAGTTTTAGAAGCAAAAAATCTACACACGCTACTAAGTATGCCATCCAAAAAACTATAAGTTAATGCATGGCATCTTGGGGGCAAGAACACCATTTATGGATCAAAGTACTTGAGTAAGTCTTGAAAATAAAATTAAATGCGATATATTATAAAAATTTACGTATTCTGATTTTGAAACTTTTCTCCAAATTCTGCGGGGCGGACTCCAAAACTTGAGCTCCATGGTCGGACTCAAAAGCTTGAGTTCCGCGAGTCGGACTTGAAAAGTTTGCTTAAGTCTTCGGGACGGACTCAAAGCTTGACTTCCCGCGGATCGGACTCAGCGAAGTTTGCATGTCAAACTCATCGAATTGAGCTCAGCGGATCGGACTCACCAAGTTAAATAGGACAAACTTGCTAAGTCTGCGAAGCGGACACGAATAGAAGTGCAGTAGGTCATACTCAACAAGTTTGCAAAAGCCAAACCCATTCGATCACATGGGACATAAATCAACTTTGAGCTTATTTGGTCGGATTGTAGAAGTTTGCAAGACACTCTTCAAGTCTGCAGGTCGGGCTCAAAAAGTTGAGCTCCGCAGTCGGACTCAAAGAGTTGAGCTCCGTAGGTCGGACTCTAGAAGTTTTCAAGACAAACTCTTCAAGTCCATGAGTCGGACTCAAAATTTGAGCTCCACAAGTCGGACCCAAGGGAGTTGAGCCCGTAGGTCGGACTCAAAAGTTGAGCTCCGTAGGTCGGACTCAACAAGCTTGCAAATGTCAAACTTACTAAGTATACAGAACATACATCAAATTGCATAGCTCTGTAGGACAGACTCACATGCCACGAATTACATATGCAACTAAGTATGCCATCCAAAAACTATAAGTTAATGCATGGCATCTTGAAATTTTATGAATCACACTACGGATCAAAGAAGTACTTGAAGTAAGTACTCAAAACAAAGTAAAGGTAAGAAAAACTTATCAATTCATATATTACGAAAAAGTTGTACATGATACAATTTGAATTTTCAAAACAAAAACACAAGTCCACTTTAGCTAAGCAACGAGAGCAAGGACTTTGTTGTTGCTCTGAAGAAGGAGGAGCCAAGATGGTAGTGGCTTGAAGCAGAAGGATCGACCCAATAGGCGTTTGACGATCAGCCATAGCATGGTGAGAGTACTTGGGCCTTAATGTCCACTCCTCTTAGAACTCCTTCAAGCGATTGTCATAACCGCACCCATGCCTGGCTTGTAAAAAGCCTTGTTGGCCAAATTCGATGGTAAGATCCGAGGCGACTCTTAGCCTCGTCAACCCCCAAAGTATAGCCGTGGTTTGAGACCAGGGTAAGTAACACCTTGAGCACAGAAAACTCGTCGAAGCCTTGTGCTCTGACGGGCTCTAACCTTCGACGACTGGAACAACAATTTCCGGATCGGTCTTTTCGACTTAGAACTTGGCCCACGGCCTACTCGACAGTTCTCTCTCACCTGAATTTGTCCATTCACGGCTTGAAGATTAGAAGTATCTGATCTTCCACAACCTTATGCTCGACCTCTTGAGCTCGGAGTTTCTCCCGGAGGCTTCAACTTCCCTACCTTTGGAATCAGCAGAGCCCTTAAGTTTCTCCGGCTTTGCCGCGGTCGACAACCTTCTTGCCGACTCTCGGTCTTGGCCCAAGACTTAGCCAGCCTTTGGAATACTTCCTGGCCAACCCAGGTCCCCTGAATGACAAAACAACAAGAATGAGAAACGCTATCAAGTTATAGTGTAAAACTCAAATATAGAAAGCAAAACTCACATATTTAATGGCCTTAAAACTAGCCTCAGCTAGCTGCTAGTCGGACATCTCCGATATCTGATTCTGCTCGGGAGCAACATCCTCCCCTTCTTGGGTAAAAGGATTTTCAGTACTTTCAGAGAATGTCATTGTAAAATTCTACAAGTCTAGGTAGCGGTGGTGACGGCACCTCTAGCAGATCCGGCCTCACTGGCAGTAGTTCGGCCAAATCTGGGGGCTTATGATGAGGATCGGCCCGAACCTCGCCACGTGTTATCTCTTAATTGATCAATCTTTAAATGAAGACATAAAAACTATAATATGAAGGGCCGGGGCCAGCTTCCGTGCCTAAGGGCATGTCTAAAACATGAGGGGAGACCGGTCCAGCTCCTCCAGGACCACCGCGAGTTGGCTAGGTTACAGCAGAGCCAGGCAAGAAGTGCGATTAGGGCCGAGACCGCTGGGGGCTCGGCCTTAGTCGGCCAAAGCCTTCTTCTTATGATAATTAGCCCATGTGCTTATAAGATAATTATGGGAAGATCCAAAGGATCCTTTACCCGTTAAGACCACGGTTACGATATTTAAACTATATCCATGATTATCTCATAAATAATAGGGATTGGCGCAATAATAATCTTTAGGGGTTAAGAAAGAGTGTCTTTGAAGGACCACGGCACATGATGCCATGGGCGAGATTTTCTCTATATAAAGCCAATCTCGAGGCTACAGAGAACGATTTTACGAGCAATTACGAGGATCGTTGGCGAGCAGGGATTATCTGATCTGGATTTCGATCTAAAAACACCCAAAATCACCCAATCGTTTCATCTTGTTTCATAATTTTGGATCTTGAATAGATTGTCACTAGGTTATTCTGGCCTAGATTTATTGATCTGCGAGATCAGAGTATCGTCATGACATTTAATATATATTTTTCACGCTTTTTCCTTTTATATTAGTCCCTCCGTTTATATTTAAATGAGAGAGTGCCCAAAGAAATCTTCTTTATTTGATAGGTTTGCTTTTTAATGCAGTATTTAACTATTTATTATATTCTAAAGTGTAATTTTTAGTTATTTTGGGTCTGAACTGAAGGATGAATGCCGATTTTTTTAAAGTGGGGTTCTTGGCCGCTTGCATTGATGGTTTTAACGTGGCATTACACTCGACCTTTGAATAAGCCAATGGCTTCTTTCATTTTGCATTAAATATGGTTAGTTGGGTGTTCTTTGAATCAAAATCATTGACCTCTTAGATATTTTTTTAGATATCTTCTTGCAAATATTTATATGGTTTTAGTTTCTATTTATTTATTTATAGGAATTAATATTGTTTCTTCAAAAATAAAAAATAAAAGGAACGAATATTGTTCACAATATTAGCATAGAAGCATAGTATTTTAATGGCAAACCACTTAAATACTAAGTCATCACGGATCAAGGGCAATTGGCAAACCCATAAATTTTTTTCAGTTAAGGCACCACGCACCAACATAAAAATAAGGGGTAAAAGGAAAAAGCAACGCAAATATATTTATCGATTAGGGAGAATATAGCGAGGTTTTGCGAAAAAACTTTTTGTTTAATTTTAATTTTCTGGTGCATTTCCACGAAAAAAGCAATAGCATTTCTCTTTAAATATTTTTAAAATTCGTATCTTTGATCTATAGCTCAAATTTAAAAATTAACTTACGAATTTTTATTTTTCATTCTCTTTATTTTGATCTGCATTCAGCGTATTAAGTAGCGATTTGAAAAATCTGTGTCGAAATTATTTATTATCTGAAATTAACATCGATATTCGACCGTTTTGGGATTGGCTTGGAATATCGGCGGTGAATTTGACGATGAATCTAAATGAAAAAAGCGATGTAATTATATCGACCAAGTCTCAAAGCGAAGAAGCATCAAGAAGAAAAATTCAATGAAATTTTTATCAGCGTTTGGATCTACAGATCAAAAGATATGGCGTTTAATCGGGAAGGAAAGAGAAGAAAAAAACAAAAAAAGCTGGAACAGGACCTTGCGGCGTTAGATTTTTTTTTTTTTTTTTTTTTTGGGATTTGTCTGTCAGGCTATAAAAAAAAATGGTATCTTTTAGCGCCATGTTGTTTCACCGAACTACAAGAAGCGAGAGTGAGGCCGTTTGGATATTAGCGCGCTTTCTTGAATTCGACCGTAAATTAGTCGGGAAAATATATCTGATTATGGCCAATTTATGGTCGATTGACAACAGCCGGTCTTCGACGATTTGGTCGAATCGATCGTTATCTTGATTTTATTAGTCGAAATTTTGTATGTTTTAAATCTGATATCGGTCGAAAAGACATTACGACTACAATTGAGTGAAAAAGACTTTTAATAATGCATGCGAAATTCGATCAGTCGATAGTGGTCTTTCTTATATTGTTGTTGTTATCCAACCCATTACAGATGCAATGTGTAGAGTATTAGGACTCAATATTGGTCGAATGATCTTTCTGATATATGAATTTGGAAAACTTGAAACATTCTACCTAAGATTGTCGAGAATCGGCCAGGTGTGAATTTCGAGCAGCGTATATTAAATAGTATTTGTATGGATAATGTATGGCATTAAACTGACTTTTAGTCGAGAATGAGCAGCAGCAACGTAAAATAAAAAAAAGTAAGGCGAAATTGGAAATAAATTTATGTGTGATAAGATATAAATTTATGTGAAAAGATATTCACAAAAGATATAAAAGTTGTTCTTACCTCACTTATAAAATGTGTGTGTTGTTAGGTTCTTTCAAAAATATTAAAAGCATTATCGCTATCGCAATTATATAAAAATAATGTTTACTTGAGGGTATTAATGTTATTTTACACTTTCACGATAAAGTAACATCGTTCTAATATTAAAGGAAAGACTCGATTCAGTGAACACATTAGCTCGCTCCTTATTACCTTTGGGTCTGCCCTTGCCACAAATAAATGGCGGAACTACCACTTTGTCACCATTAGTGGTGCCAGGATCCCTTGTTGTGTCCCCTTTCACAACATCGTGCTGTACCCATGCATAGGAGGAGGTATAACTTATAAGAGAAATTTCAGCTGAACTTTAAAAAATAAAAGAAAGAAAATCTAACACTCAAAACTTGTTCTTAAAAATATATATACACATAGCCGTCATGGGGCATCTGCATGGCCGCGGCGCAGAGGAGCACGTCAAAAGCGAAATTTTAGGGGCCTTGTTTGCGTAATAGAAGTGTATTTTAGGTCGATTTTATTTTTCTTCAAAGTAAAAAAAGCGGTGAATCTAAATTTATAGCGAATTCATTGAAGGTAGTCTAATCAAATTCGTTAAATTTTTTATAACGTTAAATCAACATAGTGTCACAAAAAAATAGTTGTGATATATTATTTTTACATGAGCTTAGGGCCTAATTTTTTTTTTTTTTTACATAGAATTATAGATTCTGAGAGGCAGCCCTGCAAATATATATATATATATAAGAAGGCCGCTGCAAATGGGTGCTAGAGATCCTTTGCTGTAAACACAGCAAGCTGTAACTATATATATATATATATATATATATATATATATATATATATATATATATATATATATATATATATTAAGTAACTTTGTGTAAAGAAAATATAAATAGATGAAAACATTTTGTTCACATCAAAATTATTTTCCTTGCCCAAAAGTTTTTAACTGGTTATATCCGGTATTATGTTTTCATGTATGAAAAATATATTGAATCAGGCAGCGATAATATAATTTAGGATCAAAGCAATGTTGTCAATAATTAATGTGTCCAGCAACTTTACAAGATCATGTTAATTTACGTTTAAGCATGTTCTAGAGTGGACATCTAGAAAATAACATGTATCTGTATTTGTGAGCACTTTTCCAATATCTCAATAAAAGAAAATAAGGACTTGTATCAATATTTTATTTTATATATATTTTAGAAGGGACATGTATCAGTATTTGTGGGCACTCTATTAATCTCAACTCTATTAATTGGCTAGTGAAAGTTTACATTTAAGGTAAATGTTAGATTATTTTACGAGGCGGCGTTATAAAGTTAGAATATATCTAGACAAGGTTTGGGTTCGATTCTTTCCAGATATATAAAAAGCGACTTATATAACATCACTTTTTACTTCAATTGAAGTCGTCTAAAAAATTATGAGTTTCAAATACAAGTCCACCAATAACATACATCTTGTGCTATTAACTCTGCATGATAATATTTTAACCATAAAAATGGTCTCTCAAAAAAAAAACCATAAAAATGGTGCAACAAAGATTAAAATAATTTTCAAAAACGCCATATTGGAAGATAAAAAAAAGGGGAAAAAGGCACAGTAAATGTCACAAAAAAGCTTAATCCTTACCTTCATCTCTTCAGATATGCTGATTAAGCAACATTAAAAAAGGAAAAAGTGCATAACAAAGATAAGATAAAAGAAGAAAGGTAAATTATAAATAATAAATAATAAATTGAAAATTAAAACAGTATAACATTAGTTTTTTTCTTAAAATTTTCAGCTAATCATTTAAATCTATCATTTCCTCACCCTTTTTCACAAAGTTTCTCTCTTTACACCTAAATTTCAGATGCAATTGTTAGGAAAGCTATGGATAGTGATAGTCTCTGTAATGTACTTGTCTGAGTCTATGAGTGTGTTTATGTGCATTTAAAGTATGTAAACTTAGTACAAATTAAGGTATAAGTAGATGCATTGCACCTCTGGATATGCTTTCATTGGATGGATGTTGTTTGTTCTTGTTCTTGGCTGACAACGGCTTTATCTCATTTCTAGTTTTCTTGTAAAGGCTTTGTGGCTTCTCTCCTTAATGGTTTATTTATTTTAATCTCCATTAATTCCTACTACTACTTTTTATTTATCTTTGCTAATATATTTAATTTCTCCTCATTTACTCAACTTATTGAAGTAGTCCGCCAGAATAAAGCCTTAAATGAGCTTTATATGAGCACGATCTTGTGTTCTGCGATCTTGTGTGCCTTATATGATATTATTCTTGATATTGTGTGTGCTTATATGAGCGGATATGATATTGTGTCCGAAATAAGCCTTATATGGGCGGATATGTGTGCAAGTAGTCACTTGAATTAAGCCTTAAATGAGCACGATCTTGTATTCACGATGTTGTATTCGCGATCTTGTATTCTTGATAATATATTCGATCTTTGTGTTTCTTGGTTAATATCACAATGTATTGTTACTAAAGGTGTCATTGCAGGTGGTTTTAGCCCGAGGTGATTGAAAATGTTGATTCAAAATGGTGAGGCAATCTTTGGTGTTTCATCACAAGTATACAAGAAAAAATCAAGATCATCGTATGCTTAAGAGCTATATGTTGCATTTACATACTACTAGTTAGTTGGTTCCTATTACATCTATGTTTTTGTTTTTATTTATAGAAATGGCATGAGTAATCAATTCCTTGATATAACTTTATTATCATATATGTTGATGTTAAAGTTGTTTATCATATATGTTAGTAATTTTTCCATTGTGATTGAATGTGTTATTTGAAAGACACAAGTTTTTTATCTAATCCACTTTTGCTATTGTTAATGGTAGCATTAATGATGTTATTGATATTGTGTTAGTGATCATTGTTAGTGTAAGCTATGTTGCGATTAAATTCGGCTTTCAATAACTACGTCGAAATGATATCGTATGAGAGCTCAAAATGAAGAAAAAAAAATATGAACTTTGGTGAAAAATTTTGAAGATCGGTGTTCTAAAACAAAAATTCACGGTCGTTTATAAGAAAAGCGCTCCGATTAATGCAAATGATTTTACACTTTCAAAATTTACGTCGGAAGGGTATCGTATTAGATCTCAAAATAAAGAGAAAAAAACATGAATTTTGGTGATTTTTTGATAATCAGTTATAAATCAAAAGTTCACGGTTTGTTTATAAGAAGAAAAAAAAAAATAGCGACATTGTTGGAAGTAAGCGCTGAAAGATAATTTATGTAATTGTTTTAGAATTAATAAATGCCATTTATCCTCCATTATTACTTGTTTTAGTGCTTGTAAGTAATACCCACTCACGAAAACCCCAAATCGTATCAAATGTAGCCATATAACTTGAGTGTGTGTCACAGCGCGAGGATTAAGTTTATGGTGATACAAGCAAAGCTGATTAGTCGTGGTGAACTTAATAAAAGTATAGAGTCTATTGATTAAACCACCAATTAATGCATGAAACGGCTTTATGGTGTGGCCGTCTATCGGGTTGTCGACATTGGTTGTCAAAGTGGGGCATTTATATATGATGAGAGTCATATATAATTGGACCAATTTAATCTGAGTTTCTCGTATAATTCCGTGATTGAGAAATCTTATTAAATCACAAGATGATCATATATTGATTTACTTTAATCTGAAGTGATTCTGAGACTCCTACTTGTTCCAAGATAGGGTTTGATGTGTTAGTTAAGGATCTACAAGCGCGGTCGAATCAACTTTCCGCGTTGGCCTGATCACGGAATGAGTGAGAAGTGTGTGTTTCCACGGATATGAAATCCATTCGCTTCCGTAAGAAGTAGAAAGACAATCCACTTATTTGTTAATCCACAAGCGATCGATCCATGGAGTTCGTATTGGTTATGAACTAATTGATCATTTAGTGGGTTAATGGTAAATAAGGACAAGGCGTATTGAAGAAGGTTTACGAAATAATCCTACTTTATTACGGATGATACATGGAGGAGTTAGTTTATATGTAGTGATTATCATGAATGGACATCATTTCGACTCGGCGTTTTGAGAATAAGTTATATACATAATCGATAGAGTTGATTTGGTTTATGGTGGCGTAATTCCGGAATTAATAAGTTGAGTAGAAATATTACATTCGATGAATATTTTATTGATTTATTGTAGCTACTAGAATTATAGGTTAAGTAGTTAGGGTTGGCTCTAACGCGAGTGTTTTCGTTTTATAGAGCATATGAGAATAAATTAAATAGTTGGTATATTTAATGAATATACGATATTATTTATTTGATAAATAATATGTAAAATAGAAAATCTGATTTCTATTAAATAATGATGAAAGTGGCGCCTCACATGTAGATAAATTAGGAGAAGAAATTTTCCTAGATTATATCAACATGTGTAATTAATCAATTATCTATTTGTTGGATAATTAATGGAAAAGAGATAAAGAGATTGATTTTTGGGAATTATCTACTTATCTTTTAGCGAATATCTTTTCATATGAGAATATGTAATTCTTTGTGTGAAAAAAACATTTCTCTTATTAGTTATTTTAGTATATAAAGAGAGTTAAATCCTGCTATGATGATTCATTTCAATATTGGCGCCACACTTCTGAATAAAAGGAAGAAAAATTAGTTTAAATAAGCGAGTGCGTTAAGAGAAGAAAAAGCACAGGGTTTTTGTGTGCATATTCGAAGAGGTTACTGCGGCGAGGATCGGCGTTCGCGCGTCGTCGTTAGGAGATCTGATCAGGAAGATTATAGAGACTTCCCGTATGTCGATTTACTATACCTCTTAGATAAGGTAAATCTTCAACTTTAATATTAATTATTATCGAATCGAATCGTGGTAAAATCGAATCACGAATTTATTAAGTAACTTTGTATGCGTGATCGAGTGTCTCGATCGAGTCTTGTGAATCATGCTCGGACGATCGATTATGGATTAGATCAGGATTCGGGTTCTGTATATCAGTAATGACATGTTTAATCACATCCTGTGCAAAAGAATAGGATGTGTTAACGCAAATACATTTTGGTAATAAAAGGTATTTGTGTCAGCGAAAATTATTTATCGGCTTTTCTATTTAAAAAAATAAATTAATATCGTATTTATTTATTTTGTATTAAAATGCTATAATATTTTAAAAATAAAAATGGTGCAACAACAAAATTAAAATAATTTTCAAAAACGCCAATATTGGAAGATAAAAGGAAAAAAAAGAAAAAGAAAAAGAAAAAAAAAGGCACAGTAAATGTCACAAAAAAGAGCTTAATCCTTACCTTCATCTCTTCAGATAACAGATATGCTGATTGAGCAACATTAAAAAAGAAAAAAAAGTGCATAACAAAGAGAGATAAAAGAAGAAAGGTAAATTATAAATAATAAATTGAAAATTACAACAGTATAACATTAGTTTTTTTAAAAAATTTTCAGCTAATCATTTAAATCTATCATTTCCTCACCCTTTTTTTCACAAGGATTTCTCTCTTTACCAATACCCCCACACCCCTAACTTCTTTACCCTCAAAAGTTCCCATATTTACATTTTATACCACATCCCAAAATACAAGTAACAACCCAAAATCATGCTTCATCAACCATGACTGCAACTTTAGAAGGCAACCAGTCTCCATTGCTCCGGCTATCCGTGCCGCCGCCCCGCTCTGGTGGAGCCTGAGGCTGAACTATCGAACTCTCCGGCGGCGATGGAAGGCGGGTTTTTAGTAATTCGAACCCAGGAGCCAAAGCTTTATCTACCCACTCAGCAAGATTGCATTTACCATGCCATAAGCCCCCAATGATTTTCTCAGTGCATCGTCTTCGATTTGAACCGACAGGTTCTCATCATCTAAAACCATGGATAATTTCCACGGAAGCGGTTTTCTTGATTTCCAGCGTATAAACCCAAAGTCTACGGTTTAAACACTGTTGCTTCATCCAGCGAAATTGACAAGTTCTTGAGGAACTGATGTGATCGCGAATTGTCTTGTCTAAATTATCAAGTTCTTCATCATGATCAGCAGTTAAAGTCACTTGAATTGTAAGACCCATCGTTTTATAAATCGTCTGAACCAGCAGCTCGGTTTAGATCGAAAGATAGACCAAAATCAGTTCAATCCTTGGTTTTAATTGGTCTATCTCCATCTGGCATCCAATGGCTCTGCGTTTGAGTTCTTCTATGATGCTTAATTTAAGATTCCAATTGCCATTAGCAGTAGCTGCAAGATGATGATTATCATAAGTAGACCAATTGCCAGTAGAATGAATATAACATTTCCAAGACTGATCTCACGGCCATGTGAATCCGTGGCCGACCCCTTTCCATTGCCCGTTTTATGTTACGCGCAATAGAAAATCAGCTTCGTCTATATCCTCAGCATGATTACTGAAAAGGGGTTTCTCTGACCGACTCAACAATCCGGTCCAACACAGTTCTACCACGGTTGTTTGTATTTGTATTATCTGGTTCTTTGTTGTCATCAGCTTTGAACAAGAGATATCATAACGGACCAGAACCGCACATTTGCTCTGAAAGAACAAGAAGCCATCTTTCTCTTTCCAATTCTATCAGGACCCGTAAATAACAACCAAATGTAAGCCTTTTGTTGTTCCTGAACCCCCGCGTTGTTTACTGTTGCCTAATTGACACGTGTCACAGCTGAAGCTACTGCAGATGCTGCTTCAACTGCTACCACGCACTCCATTAGCCCTTTGAGAAGTTTCTTGAATGATGCAGCATCTAATGCATTAGCGAATTTCTCGGTGAATTTCATCTCGGGTTAGGTTGAAATGCTGCTAAGAAATCCTTGACAGTTTCTTGGCAAGTAGGTTGAATTTTCTCAGCAACCTTTCTTCCAAGAACAAGATCTGTCCTTACAGGGCTTCAGGAGAGTGCGTGGTGCTTGTTGTGGAGTTTGAGTGGATGGAATATTCGAGTTCAATTGCAGTGTTCATCTGAATATTGTCAATAATTTTGGTTGTTGGATAGGCTGATGGAGGAACAATTTTGGATTGTACAAGCTCACACGGAGGAGGCAGGGATGGTTTTCTCGGATGTAACATTTCGGTTCAAGTTATGAAGATTCAAGCATGCATCACTCCATTTCTTTTGTAACTCTGGACCACCATTCTGCTTCAAAAGAGATTCTTGATCCTTGTTCTGCAAAAAAAGTATAAAAAACACAATCAGATTCAAAACACTCTGTTTTTTCACTCTCATCATGTCGGTTTTAACGTTTAAATAACAACACAACACCATACTTGTGATTGATCAGTTGCATTTTGTAGCCATTGTGGCAAGGAAGACCGAGGTTCTTTGGATTTCTTTTCTGCAGAAGAATTTCTCAACCTCTTTTGTCGGTTCATGCTCGTTTTCTCTAAAAGGGCGGCTGAAAGCCTGAAACTTTTAAAGAAATATCCAGGTGGTTCTCAGATGGTTGCCTATTTAAACCAGGTACCATTGTCTGGAAGCTTTCAATGGAATTAAAGGCTCAATAGAGTTGCCCATAATTCTGTCATTTCCCAACCTATATATAAGAAGACATCAAATTATTTTAGTAACCAAAAACAAACCCGCCCCCAGATTTTGAGCCTAATGGCGCTACTTAAGTCACAATAAGCGTCTCGCTCGTTCTAAAATGGTTGACCCATGTCCATTATATCTCAATAAACATCTGAAACAAAAACAAAGACTAAAAGTATCAACTTTTAAGTTTGAAGAAATTTTTTTAAGGACATAAAGCTGTCTTCAAAGTACCAAAGATAACAAAATGTCAGAATTTATTAAACCTGATCAGTGTGAATACAGAACTGGGAACTATGTTAGTTAATGAACTTCAGAAACCAATATAGAAACAAAATCTTAATTCAAAGCATTATCAAAAAGTAAGGGAATATAGGCTAAAGGTCATTCATTCATACCTTGGCATCATTCAGTGATCGACAGTGGTGATCGGGCGGCGATCGGCACAGCCTGTAGATCCCAATCATTTTCCATGGTAGGATGATAAACTTGGCACCTCAAATAAGTCTCACGTTGCTGTTCCGATCAACCCAAACCTTGCCGGCGTTGTTATTCATTTCAGTAAAAGCTAGTCAATGGTTTCCCCATTTCCATCACCGCCTCTTTTCCGGCATCAGAAACCGCTTGCTGCGGCTGAGGCTGCTGAATCGTGCCGGAATTAGGCGGCGGCGGTGGTGGCTCCACCACCCATTTCAAATCTCCTAAATCGATAAGGACCCTGAATAATCTTTAATCCTGTTTTCAACAAGATCACTTAACTCCTTTATTTTCAGGATCAGATTATTTTATCCAAATTAAGCTCTTTCAATAGAAATAACATGGATTTTATTAAGGGAAATTTGTACCCAATTCCCCAAGGCTAATTTTCCTTATTAATTCCTTCACCACAGCTTCTGGCTCCGAATCACCGACTAAAACCAGGTTCTTTTTCTTGGACCGTAACAAGATATCAAGAATCTTCTTCACTTCATCGATTCTCTGATTCCCTAACTGCCCCTACAGCCCCACCTTGTCTTAGCTTGGGATTAAGATACATATTTCGATTAGGGATTTGAGCAACACAAGTTGGAGCAAGAGCTGATTGTGGATTCACAAACAACCGACCCGGCCCGATTCCTCCTCCTCAAATGATCCCAAATTAACATGCCCATTTGGATTAGAAGAGGATGAGGATGAGGATTGAATTCAAGGATTGTTCAATAGTGGCTTTAACAGCCGGGCTCGAAAAACTGGCTTCCCTCATGACCCGACTCACACTCGGATCATCCAATATCAAATTATCAGCTGTTCAAGCTCAACTTTAACAGCTAATAGGGGTTGTTGTTGCTGTTCAGGACATCCTTTTCTCTGATGAGCTTGAGCCCGTTTTAAAGCGGCCATTAAAGCATTAGAAATTGGAGGCTCCGAACCCGGCTCCATATTTTGAGCAGCCGGAAGACGCTCTGGTGCAACGCTGAAACATAGCTCTAAAGCACGGCACTGAAGAGGGTGAGATGAATTTGGGTGAGAACGAATACACGCTTGTCTAAGAAATCCAGAAGGTGAAGACAAAAGGGTCGCCGCCACATGCAGCGGCGTGGTTTGACCGTGATTCCTCGGCCAGCTTCAGCTATTGAGTGGTTTAATACGGCAGCCGCCTCCGGCGTCAAAGTCTGCTGAATAGTACTCAATCCAGCCCTCATAATTCACAAATTCCAGACCAAACAAATCAATCAATTTCACAGATCCTTTCAGAAATTCAGCTAATTTTCCTTCTGGGCTTCAAAATGTCTCAACAACTTTCAGCTCCGCCTATCCTATCCTTCGTTTAAAAGCAAAGTTAAAAAAAAAGTTTGATCTATTGCTTACTCTTTTGCTTAGTTTGAAATCAGAAACACTTTCCTTTTTTTCTCTGTTTCACACTTCTTGCGTTGCAAAACTAATAAAGTTGTAATCAAGAAGTAAAAGGAACAGAAAGATCAAACCTACTCCTTTGCAAATACAACTTTCTAACTCGATTTGTATTTCATATTTTCTCTCTCTCTGAAAAAGAAACGAAAAAAAAAAAACCCACACAGCTGGTGGGAAGATGATGATAAAAACAAAGAGCCCACACACAAATCACCGTCCTTTTCTCGTTTTAATAACGCGAAAGAAAAATATGACATCGAAGGATAGATGACATAATAACAGATTAAATAGAAGAAAAAAAAAAGAAATGAAATTACTTTAATTAAAAACAAACTTTTGGACTGCAGAAAAAGCAGGGAAAAAAAGGCAAGTGAGGTAAATGTATATTGTTACTACTAGTAGTAGTAGCAGTAGTACACATGGAGGGTGGCAGAAAAAAAAGGAAGCATGAAGTGTTGGTTGTCTTTATTGGTGAAAGAGAGAGAGAGAGAAAAAGGTTGAGAATTTATGGAGAAAAGGAAATGTTGGAAACTTATGTATTTATTTATTTTTTTCAGTTGAGGAGGGTTTCTGGAAAATAAAAAAAAATAAAAATAAAAAATAGCATGTCTGGTGAAAAGTTACCTGCTCTCATTTGTGTTTGTCTCTCCTCTCTTCTCTCTCATTTCAATTTTTTTTTAGGAAAATTATTGTGTGGTGAGGAATTTGTGGTGAAGTAATGGGTGAAGCGATCGAGCCAGCGCAGTTTTAATCTGAGAATGAAGGTGTGTGGTGTGTGGTGTGCTGTGCGGTGTCTCCATGGCAGTGTGGAGGCAGTATAATATCTCCCTTTTTTTACTGCTTTTGTATCTTCAGCTTTCATTTGCACGGTATCTTATAAAAGCAATATTCTTCTTTCTTTTCTTTTACCACTATCTATGTGGATCTGCTTTAACGATAATT